>ML814597.1:6284-28067 GCA_009831015.1 Picea engelmannii
TTTTTTAAATTATTTTTCTCTTTTTATGATTTTGTTTATAATAATGTTAGTTTTTTAGTTATAGTTTTTAAAATGTTGCAATTTTAAGTTTAAAACAAAAAAGGAGGTGCTATCGGTAACACCACTTTCCGATTTAGGGTTTGATTTGAAGGTTTTGGTTCACAACGGTACCAATTATCAAGGCCATGGTTTCAAACAAGTTATAATTTTAACCCCAAAAAAAAGGTGCTATTAGTAGCACAACTTTTGATTCAAGGCTTGATATTAAGGTTTTTGTCTGTGACAATACTAATTGTCAAGGTTGCGCTTCCAAACAAGTTGTAATTTTAATCCCCCAACAAATGGTGATTATTGGAGCACCACTTTTTGATTTGGGGTCAATTTTAAGATTTTTGTTAGTGACATTACATATCATGGTTGCAAATTTTTGTTAGTGACATTACATATTATACTTGCAAAGTTTTGTAATTTAGCCCCGAAAAAAATGATGTTAGTGGAATAATAATAATAATAAGGTGTTATCAATGGAAACACTTTTTGAAATGGAAATAGAAACAACCACTAAATGCGGCTTTTTTAAAAAATGAGAACTTTGAAGGGTTCTTATCAAGTAGGTAACTATGTTCAATGTGCTTGATTATAATGACATGTAAGCTAAATTTAGTTTGTTTTCCTTTCATTGTAATTATAATCTCATTCATATGTTTAGATTTATCATTTAAATTAGAATCACATTCATACTTTGATACTTAAAATTTTATTTTAAAAATTATGAAGAAATAGATCTCAAAATTCATATATGTGAGCCTGCTCACATATATGTGAGATATGTGAGCCTGATGAAAATATTGCATCCCAAATTTAAATATGAACTGACTTTTATCCTCTAGCATTAATTTGTCACCATACCAATATAGACCTCCCACCCCTATGATAATCCACTCAATTTCACCCTTTGTCGACTTTATTCGTAATTGAATTAATACTTCTCTATTTTCTAATCAACCCAACCTGCTCCTCATAACTGACCATTCAACAACCCTTACACAACAAATTTCAATTACTTATCTCTTTAAACTTCACGCAACTCTCCATTTCAACTAAAAATTGGCCTAATGTGGATAGAAATAACCTACATGTCCAAGTTGTTTATCATACCATTCCCTATATAGTCATCCTTGTAGAACCAAGCCAACGCCTCTCCTATTCCCAACATGTTGATTTCAAAATCCACCACATCTACTCTCCACTCGTTGTCTGGTATTGACTCATTGGATCACACTAATCTTCATGACCTCTCAAACCACAACCATTTTCAACCCCTTTCTCAAACCTCTTATTGCAACAACCTTTATGATACTTATACATGTCACCTTTCTCTCATGGTGAGGGTATCCTTGTATACCAATATAATAAAGTTGTCCAGAATCCTTCACTGAGTGTGGTTTCTCAACACCTTGCTCTCCTAGGCCATCCACATCACTAGCCAAAACCTTATAGTAAAAGAGAGAACCCATTCAAGAAAATTTATTCACGACAATGGCTATCTTAACGACAAAATCAAAACCCTCTTTCAAAAAGAAATTAATCAATGCAAAACCCACCCTCTTGAGACACCCATTCCTACCTCACCTATATCCAAGGTATTTTCGACAAAATTGTTAAGATTTTAAGTACAAAGAACATTAAAACAGTCTTTAATCCCACCAAATGCTCCAAAACACCCTAAAATTAGTCAAGAATAAAATTAACCCCCTTCAACATCAAGGTGTTTATAAAATTCTATGTTAGACTTGTAGAACCTCTTATATCAGCTAAACATGTCAATCCATCCAAACTCAACTCAAGGAACACATCATTGATATGTACTATAAATATATAAACAAATTTTCCATTGTCAAATACTCTCATCAAACCAATCATCACGTTTGCTTTGACAAAACAAAAATGCAAGCTAAAAAATGGAATTACTCCACCAAACTTTTTTTCCCAAGGAAAACACCTCACAAAAAACCCTTTGAGTAATTTCCCTATGATCCATGGATGGTAAACGAGATAAACCAAAAACTCTAATTATGGATTCTAACCTCAAGGGGATCAAAAGAATCGAACCCATGACCTTCCCAACTTTGGGAGATAGATCTCACATCCATCTTATGACCAACTAAACTAACCCTCAAACTTGTTACTCCCTCCAACTTATTAGAAAAGTTATCTAAGTGTGTGTGTGTGTGTGTGTGTATTCCTAATATTAACCCTATCTCATGCACAAGCAAACCTAAAATTCAAATCACTCGTCTTAAAACCTTTTATTTTCATTATTTTATCATCTCTTCTTCACTCACTTTCTTAGTTGTTTTCATTTCTTTCTTTCATTATTTTCCTTTTAGCCAGTCTCATATTTTCCCTCCTTAAATAGAACCTCCTTTCAAAAAACTCCCTTCCCTTATTTTACTATTATTTATTTTTTCTGGAAAAAAAATCACACTTTCTATTAAGACAAAGAAGGTACATTCAAAAGGCACTTCATCGCATACATGTATTGTGTCTATGACTCTGTTCATATATTTTTTTCACAAAAAAAATTCATAGACAAAATTCACCAAGACCTCCTACTGACAAGCTCCCAAGACACATAGTTGAAGATTACATCTCACAAATTTGTTTCCTCTGCTCTGGATATCATAGACCCATCAAGGTACTCTTCCCACATAATCACATTAGTATTCATCAAAAGATCCACTTTAGACAAAGAGTCTACCTTTGTATTTAATTCTCTGAAAATATGCTTAAAGAATGTATCTCGAAATTGTCTCGAGATGATTTTCAATCTTTGTCCAAGCTGCAGTAATTCCAGTCGATATAATTGCATATAATCCTCCATCCAATCTATACATGGTTTTGAATCCCCATAGACATGAACTTCTATCACTTCCCTTTTGACCACCAGTCTTAGTAAAGCATACAAAGCAGAAAACTCAACCAAATTGTTGGTTCCCGAATCCATATTGGATTTCCCATGAATATAATATGTTTTTGTGATATGTAAAATGATGCCCAAACCACAAGACATAGTTGGTCCTTGACATGCCCCATCAAAATATGCCTAGGGTTCATCTTTGTTTATTTCCTCACACGCGATCATCCTTGAGGCCTTTGGGGATGGAGAAACCTTATAGTGTTGAATCATAGCTAGAGCATACTAAGAAACTTTAATAGATGGATATGCCTTGTTCTCAAATAGGATAACGTTTCGGGCCAACCATAACTCCCAAGAGACGAGAATCGGTAGCACCTTCCATGAAGAAATCCATGGATCTTAAAAGAAGTGCTTAAAGAAATCATGAATGTTATCCTTTCACCACAAATTGAAGACACCCAATTGTAAACCAACCTCCATCCATACCTGGCAAGAATAAGAGCATTCCATAAAAAGATGATTATTAGTCTCCTTGAATTCCTTGAATAAATAGCAATACCTCAGCCCCTATTTTCCATGCTTTTAAAGACAATCCTCGGTGAGGACTCTTCCCTTAAGAACTAACCAGAAAAAATTTACTCCTTTCAGTGGCCCTCTTATCTTCCATAAATGATTGTACCACTAGAGAATGTTACCATCACTCATATCCACCAACGCTTGATAATCAAGTTTTGTAGAGTAACGTCCTCCTAACTGATGAGTGTTCCAAGCTAGATCATAATCCATGTTAGACAGATGTATGTGTGCCCTCTAAAGTTTTGAAGTGTAACCAGACCATGCTTGAGCCTAGTTAGAATCCTAATCTAGGATCTTAACTGAATACCATCCCTGAGCCCAAATAGAAGTTCCCTCCACATTTGCAACTATGTTCAAAGTGCATATTCCCTTCACCCTTAATGGGTTTATCAAGTCTTTTGTGAGGAATATTCCCTCCCCATGTCCAACAATTGCATTAGAACATATACACACTTGTGTGCCATTCCCTACTTTCCAATCAAGGGAGTTTCCAATAATCGGGAATGCAAGGCCCTCCATTGCATTGAAGCATTTGGAGAGAAGTTATTTTTTTTATGAATCCAGTCCACCACTGACGATGGGGAAATATACTTGGTAATGAGTATTTGTCTCAAGAGACTTTCTTGTGTCAAAAAAAGCCACAATGACTTTGTAGCCATAGCTCGGCCAAAAAACACCCCCTCCGTTAACCCCCAACCAGCCAAAAATTTTGGCTTAGACAAACTTCTCTAGTTTTCTAGGTGTTAACATTTGTATTCTATGCTACCTTTCCAAAGGTAATTGAAACAGATCTTCCTGATTCATCGAAGAGTACCTTTTGGAATAAGGGTCAAAAGATGTCAGTATACTAGTATATCCTCCAAAATGGTCTTGATAAGAACTAGTCTAACTCCTCTTGACACCCATCGATTACACCAATGATTGAATTTTTGATCCACCTTTGAAATAATCCAAGACCAATCCACAATTCCATACAGGTTTGGCTTGAGAGTAAAGCCAAGATATTTTAACCCTTCCCTTAACTCTTTGATTGTAAAATGAAACATGTTTGAAAATATAGTATTGTATTCTTCCTTTTCATATGGTATATATATATATATATATATATATATATATATATATTGTATGTTTATTCCCATTTATGGTCATGCATGTCACTTCACTGAAAAGGGTCAGAATAATTTTCAGTACCAAACAATTTGCAGATGCACATTGACAAAATATCAGTACATCATCAACAAATAAAAGATGTGTGAGCCTAACCATACTTCCAAAACTAATTCTTTGAAAAGTATGTGTCCTCCTGGCCTCTACAATAGCCCGACTGAGACCTTCCACAACCAGGAGAAAAATATAAGGAGATAGGGGGAAACCTTGTCTGAACCACCAACCAGATTTTAAAAATGTGGACCCCACACCATTGATCAATATTGCAAAAGAGGTCATTGTGACACATGCCATAATCCACTTCACGGCCTACAACTCAAATCCTATATGCAAAAGCAAAAGACAAAGAGATAGCCAGGAGACATTATCAAATGATTTTGATAGATCAATTTTTACAACTGGCACTGCTTTCTTTTGTGATTTTATGGTGTGGATTCCCTCCTGCACCGATCTTATTGTTTCATGTATGAATATGCTCTTAAGGAACCCAAATTGTTCCTGAGAAATGAAATTGGATAACATGCGTTTTAACCACATAGCTATGATCTTAGCCATTATTTTTTTATCTAGGTGGATATCAGTGACCATCCACCTCTTCCAACTGGCTCACATACAACTTTCATCTTGGCAGTTACAATTTTTATCTTGGCAGTTTTTTTTCTAGCTTTTTGGGTCCTAAACTTTCGAGGTCGTTTTGAGGCCCTAAACAACGTTTTTTGGGCCCACCACAGTCACATTATAGTCAGTGTTAGAGTGTGATGGTATAATTTGTAGTCCTCAAATAGAACTTTCCAATGGGCTATTGTGTGCCTAAAACGAAGATCGTTTGCAAAAGTTACGACCCCGGGAAGTTAATGTACCAACTTACCCCATCGGGGCCCACATGACTTTTGGCACTTCATCTCCTAGGGATAGGTTTTTGGATGTCTATGGTTTTATGTTTACTTCTTGATGCTAAAAAGTCTTGGAGGCCTCATGGTGATGTGCTCAAATGAATGCGTGTAACTGCCACATCTCTTCTTAGAGATTAGCTACCACCATTCGAGCAAGATTGTTTTCATTCCACATTTTACAGTTTCAACAGATTTATGATTTAATAGAAGTTAAGTTTCATTGTATCTTTGTTATTGTTCTCTATATATTTGTGTTAATGTTATATATATGTTTTTCATTTTGTTCCTCTCATAAATTTGTATCAGTGGTATCAAAGCGGTCGACTCTTCATTTGTTTCTCAGTGCATGTCCCCAACAAGGTCGAGGTATAAGTAGTTTGGAATCGAACCAATTGAGCCTTCGCAAGATCGGCCTCACAAAACCTGACGACCGCCCATGGGGGGAAGAAAAGAGAGACGATGGGGCATGAGATCCCTTTAAATTGTTGCTTGAGGAAACCCTCTCGCAACGAAGGAATGAGATGAAGGATAACTTTGTGTAAATCCTTCTACGGTTGCCAATAGAAAATGCATCTACCTTAAGCAGAGGCATCGTCCCCTTCAAGGTACGGATCAATTTTGATATTCCTATATTTGAAGGTCAAATGGATGCAGATGTTGTAGACAAATGGTTAAACCTTCTAGAAGGGTATTTTATGTCCAAAAATTTTCCGATAGAAAAAAAATTACATTTGCGCTCCTTAAGGTCGTCCCCCGTGTCAAAGATTGGTGGGAGGATTTCTGTCAGCAAAAGGAAACATAGGGATCTACATTTTTTGTAGTTGCACCCACTTGGGGTTCCTTCAGGGATGCTATTAAGGAACAATACTACCCTGTTGGAAGTTATGACGACTTATATACAAGATGGACCACACTGTGGTAGGAAAGGGACGAAACAATTCCAGAGTTCACCAATATCTTCCATACCTTGTGCACCAAGCTGGGTATCAAAGACTCTAAGTGACATCTAGTTCTCAAGTACCGTGATGGTCTGCATAGATACATGTTGGTTAGATTTCTCACTTCTTACTTCTTCTTGGGTTGACCCAGGTTCGAATCTCAACATGTTTCCAACAAAACCCTCTAAGACTATCGACCCTCCTAGTAAACTACAAGGCAACGTTGTGCGTAGAGTGAACATCACAGTCTCACCCAAGCTAGCTTTATGGGTGACTACAATACTCAAGTGCTTGCAGTCTAGGAATGAGTGGGGATCTGGGAGTGTATTTTATACTTCTTTATGCATTAAACTTGTTATTGATTCAAGTCTTTCTAGGATTCATTCATCTTTAGCCTCATGCATGCATACTAATACCTCTAGCTAATCATTCATTCATAATCTGACCATTCACAGAAAGTAAGAATTCAATAAACATCACACAAAACACAAGTTTTATCGCAGTTCACACCCCCCTGCAACTAAGTCCACAAAGATCTGGCTTCTCTACTCTTTTATTTAATATGTTGCAAAATCTTGCGTTGCGCGATTACATATTCAATCATACAATCATGTTGAGGTTAAGAAACTTCTGTGAGGAGGACAAGATCACACCAGGCTTCTCAACATGTGACCTAACCCTCAAAATCTAACCTACTTGACTCTTCTACCACCTTATTACAATTGACAGCCTCTTAACCCATCAATAATAACCGAACCCCTAACCTAAACCTTCTAGGTTCTTATTCATACTATTTTCCAGGCTTATAGTTGTTACAATATTTAACAAAAACCCTAACCCTATCATGGTTAGGCTTTCCTGCCTCCTTTCCACGTGGCTTTTCCTCTTGCATGTTGCTTTTCCTTCTTTTTTTGCATGTTGTTTTCTTGCCATTGGTTTGCGCGTGCTCCAAAATTAGGTCATCCCTTCCAAAAATAGGTCTTTCTTAGAAATAGGCCTGCATCCAACAAGCCCCCAACACTGACATGTGTTTCATCCCAAGCCACTCAAGTGGTGCGCACTCCCTGAACATCCTCTGTCAAGATGTGAAATTTTCCTTCTAATTCTTCCTCTGTTGCTTTGGCTTGGGCAACTTTTCCTGTAAGCTCTTCTACCCTCTGCGTTGTGATATGTTCCTTGAGGGACTATGCGCTCTCAACATGATCCTGAGCCACTCTTGTCTTTTCCTCCTCCAGTTCCACAATTAGTTGTGTTTATTTCTCTTGGAGAGGTTCCAGTTGAGCTTTCCTGGCCTACTTGTTAATATACACAGTCTTTAGTCCTATCTGTAAGTTCTTCGTCTCCTGTGCGCCCTTCAACAGCTCTGTAATTCTCATGGACTTGTGTCATTGCTTCAGCTCCTGGATTGCAGTGCTAATATTCTCCTCTTGTTGATATAGTTGTTGGACCTTATCGTCTTCTTCCAACATTGTCCATAGTTGCGCAGTCTTGTCAAACAGTTGCATGACCTTTTGAGCTTCATTCTCCATTATTTCCACTTGTATAGTTGCTTGTTGTTCTCTTTCAATTGTGACTTCAGGAGGGGTGGTGGGTGTTAATTTTTATTTGAGATCCTCAATCTCCTTCTTGTAGTCTTCGAGCGTTTGTGCAATGATTTGAATCTTCACTTGAACATTGCTCATGGCTGCCTGCGCGCTATCTGGAATTCTTGTGAAAAATTCCTTCATCTTCTGCTCTAAGTTATCTGCGCGTTGCTTCTCCTCTTGTGTTTCCAACTTTACTTACTCTACTACCAATTCTAGTGCATCCTTGCCATTTCAAGCTGCCTACAATTCTGTCACATCTATTCTAGCTCACAATTGCACTTCTTGCGCGACACTGACTTGCAGTCTATATAGTGCCTTTATTGGTATTTGAGCTAGTACCAATTGTACTTGCACCAAGTCTTTGAGTGGCATCTAAGCTATGGCCTCATCAACTTGTAGCATGTTTGTTGTTATTTGGAAGCTCGGACTTGCTTGCACTACAGTCTAGATGGTGTCTTCTTCGTTCTGCGCACTCCTGTCCTCGACTTCTGTTGATCGAGGGATGGGCTATGTTCCCCTTTCTTGCCTCTGTGTTGTTTTTATCCTTTCCAAGACCTACTTGATTTTGGCCAACTCATTTCTTATTATTACTCTTTGATTCTCTACCTCTTCGAACTTGTCCATTGCGCGATCCTATACCCTTTCTGTTACAATATTGGCATCATCCTTGGTAATTGTGTATTCCAGGATTTTCTTATGTGCTTTGGCCTTCTTGTGTGGCCCACCTGTGTGTATTATTAGTCATTTGGGTGGCCCTGTCTCTTGTGGAGTTAGCTGCCAACAAGGTTTCCTGTGTCATTTTGTCCCACCTTCCTTGTTCTTCCTACACATGGGCATTGTCCTTCTTTCATGTCTTCACATCCTTCTTTGGATCATTTCTCTTCTTCTGTTGCATTGGCTTTTGACTGAGCTTCCCCTAATGTGTTGGTTTATTTGTCGCGAAGCTACCCCTGCAGATGTCTTGGATGACCCTGCTCCCATTTCTTTTCCTTTTGGCATGTTTTGGTAATGACCGGTATCTTCCAATCATCCTTTCAATCTCTCATTGCCATTTCAAATTCCTTTGCATTAATGCATAATCAAAGTTGAAGCAATTCTTTGTCTGGATCCTTGCACGCTTGGATCCACATGTTGCAACACATAGCCCTGAAGTTGGCTACCCCTTGATATTGCGCGACCACTTCCAGAGTGATCCTCCAAGTGTTGGCTATGTTGTCTTGTATGTCGGTCAGATACCAAGCAAAGGTGTTGGCATTGCCACTTCTTCACTTGGGGTTCGAATTGCTTCCCATCGACGTGTACCGTGTTGCGCGACAATGTCCTACTTTGTCACAGAAGTATGAGTAGGGAGGCTCTTTCCAACCAATTAGTGCTATCAAAATCATCAACCATGAGTAATGGAACTCTTTCCCTAAGTTATGCACGTCCTTGTAGGCATCTAGGAATAGGTTCAGTAAGTATGGTGCCCAACTGAGCATGGTGTCATTTGCGCATTGTGTTGCTACTATGACAACTCCTACAAGGACCTACTCCTTGCGGCATTTGCGGAGTAACTTGCATTCCATTAGCTTGGTTGCCATCCTGGTGGCTTCATCATTGATTATATTTATGATAATTCCACGCAAGCCTCTCTCAGTCCCATATGTTTTCTTCATCTCTTCTACAAGAGCCTTTTCCTTGGCTTTTTCATCCAGGTACTGCACGGACTTCTCGCCATTTGGTGGCAGGCCTATGATGAACATAATGAGATCCAGATCGATTGATACTAGTTCTTCCAACCAAAAAAATCCTCCATGGAGGACCGCCAAAAATTGCTTGACGTTGTTATTCATATCTTTTCCCTTTCCGAAGTGGAGAATTTCCATTATATTGAGAATTCATGTATTTTCCAAGCACGTTGCCCATTGCTTTGGCTAAAAAATCATATCTTCGAATGGCCATGTGCCCAGGCTCTCCATGTACAGTTGTGGTGCAAATTATGGGAATTTTCTAGTGTCAGTCACATTGTGGTCTACGTACCATAATCTTTCGACGTAGCCTAGTAAGTTTGGCATGGCATGCACCCCTTCTGGAATGCGTGGCAAGACGATTGAGGTGTCAGGTTGTGTGCACGTGGACCGCGCGATGGGTTGTTTTCCCTTTCTCTTTACCGTCACGCTAGAGGTCCCAGCCTCTAGTTCTCTCTCTTCCCCTCCTACCTCTTTTTTCCCTGTGATATCTTCAATCTGTACATCCTCCAGTTGTATGGACCCCACCACGGGTTGTGGTCTTTACCCGTCAGACTCATTTTTTTTGTTTTCGTCGACATTTATTTTGCGGGCAGATTCGGCCCTGGCAGGTTATTGTGGGTTGCCTGTGGTTGATGGGTCATGGCCTTGCGCACTGTCATGTGAGTCAATATCCATCCTGCCATCATCAGGGCCTGCTCTTCTTCCTCAACCAGTGTGTCACTCACTGGTTCTATCTACAGCGAGGTAATTGTGTCAACGATTCCCTCTCTTTGTGTAAATTCCCACTCCACCTATGTGGTTTCCTGCAGTGACCTATGGATGTTGCATGTTTTTTGTGTTCTTTGGCTTAGTGCGCCGACCTTTGGAGGTTCCATCATGGGTAATTATTGCTTCCCTAATTGAACTTCAGCTTCTATGATATCCAACCTCACATGTTCACCTTTCGTCTCTGTGCTCCTTAGCTTCGTGGGTTTGCAAATGCACAATAAGTCTTGTTTGGCTCATGTTTCCCCTTTATATAGACGGCGTCATAACTAGCCTAAATCTTCTCGAAGAAGCTTCTTTGGTTGTTATTAATACGATGAAGCTTGTCGAGTACGCTTCATTTAGTTTCATAAATTCCCAATTCACGTCTTTTTACCCCGACGACTAGTTTTTACTTTTTCGACCATTAGCCCCTTTTCTGGTGTGCCGCAATTTTTCGGTGCGTCATACTTTTATGTTGTGACTTTCCCTTAATGCGCAATGTTCACTTCTTGTCAACCATATGCTGTGCATCGTCACTTTTTCTCTTTTTCGCGCTGATTTTAGTAACTATTGCGCACGATATTCCCCAGTGTTTTTGTATTTTCTTTCCCTTCTACTTTTTTTTTCTATTTTTATATTCCTTTTTTCTCCTTTTTTTTCCTTTTTCTATTTTTGTATTCCTTTTTTCTCCTTTTTTTTTCCTTTTTCTATTTTTTTATTCCTTTTTTCTCCTTTTTTCTCCTTTTTTTTTATCATTTCTATGTCCTAATCTCTGTTATAGTACACTATATATATCTTTCTCACGACGTTGTAACTTCTAAGTATTAGTAGTTCGATTGTCCCTGTATAGTTTCAGTCAACTACCGTTGATCATTCCTTTCAGTTATGTTCCTCCCAATTCTTTTAGTTGTAAACATCCCCCATCTATGACAGTGTTTACTTCATATGGCCCTAGCCAATGCATTCTAAACTTCCTAGGGTGTTAGAAAAATTTGTTGTCATGGAGAAGGACTAGGTCTCCCTCCTTAAAAATCTTATTTTTAATATGCCTATCATGTCAGTATTTATCTCTTACTTTTTGTACTTCCTAGTGAAATCCTGCCAGAATCATGTCCTCTTCCATTTCCATCAGTTGATTTGACCTTTCATGTATTGCGTCCCTTTCTATCATGTTGGTAATTGTTGCTACGTGCAGACTGGGTACCAGAAATTCTAATGGCAGCACTGCTTCCTACCCATACACCAATCTAAATGGTGTCTATCATGTCAAATTTTTACATGTGGTCCTATATACCCACAGTATTGTTGGTATATTTAAGTCCCAATCATCCCTGTCGACATTGTAGATCTTAGTCAAAGAATTTTCCAAAATCTTATTGAAGGCTTCCATTGTTCCATTTTCCTAAGGATGGTATGGTGTACTCTTCTGGTGATAGACTTCAAACTCCTCAGTCATAGCCCTGATGGTATCATTGATAGAATGAGTGCCCTGTTCAATCATCAGAATCTTGGGACATCCAAATCTGGTGATCACTTGCTCAAACAAGAAGTGTGTTGTTGTTTATGTGCTACAGTCTTTGACTGGTGTTGCTTCTGCCCATCTAGTTAAGTATCCAGCCACAGTAATGATATATCTAGCTCTTGACCTTTTTGTTGGTGGATTAATAGGTCCCACAAAATTTATTTCCCATTTGTCAAATACCTAAAGAATCACTTGTGGTCTTAGAGGCATCTCATCCCTTCTATTGGGTTTTCCCACCCTCTGACAAACATCACATTTCTGGCAATATTCCTTGGCACCTTTATGGACTGTTGGCCACCATAATCTTCCGCACAATACCTTTTGTGCGGTAGCTTTACCTACATAATTTCTTCCAGCTATACCTTCATGATCTTCTGCCAAAATTTTGGGCCTTTCATGTTCTAATACACACCTTCTCAAAATGTTATATGCGCCCATTTTGTATAAATGTCCTGCAATAAGTTGATTGTCTGCAACTTTGACTATGATATTTTTCTTTTGCGTAGTGTTAAACTCTTGTGGCGCAACCCCTGTACTTAAGTATTCAATAATATCAATGAAGTATTCATCAACTACATGTACTGAAAATAGTTGCACATCAGGGAAGTTGTCTTCCAAGTTAGTAGGTTCTTCTCCATTAGTTACCCTTGGCAGGCGATCAGGTCCTACATTCATCTTCCTTGGTTTGATTATCACTTCAAAATAAAATTCTTGGAAAAGTAATAGCCATCTACATATCCTCCCCCCAAAAACTGGCTTGTTGACTAGGTATTTGAGGGGAAAATGGTCTGAGAACATTTTAAAGTGTTTACCCAGTAAATAGTGCTTGAATTTCTAAAGTGCATATACTATGGCTAGGCCTTCTCTTTCTGTGGTGTTGTAATTTTTCTCTGATTATGACAACTTTCTTCTTGCAAATGCTATATGATGGTCTAAGTCCCATGCTCCTAGATGCACCAGAATTTCTCCAAGTGTTATGGTTGATGCATCTACGTGCACATGACATGTATTTCCCCAATCTGGAAATACTAGTATAGGTGTTGTTATCATCTTTTGTTTTAAAGTGTCCAATCCTTACCGACAGTCTTCATTCCACTGAAATTCGGTGTCTTTCTTCAAACAAAATTCCATTGGTGCAGTAATCTGTGCATACCCCTTTATAAACTTCCTGTAATATCATGTATGTCCCGGTGTTTCTCTTAACTGGCGCACTGACTTTGGTGGTGGTAATTTTACAATGACTACAATCTTAGCAGGGTCCACTAGTAAACTTTTTTACACACTATATGTCCCAACAATATTCCAAAAGGTGTACCAAAAATGAATTTCTTGATATTCAATGATATTTATTGCCTGCATTTTTCCAACATTAGTCTTAGCACTTCCACATGGTCCTTTAACAGACTATATACAGTCCAGTCATCCAAATCTATTTCTAGAAATTGATGTATGAATTCCTTAAAGCAGTTATGACTACTCTCAAAAATATGGATGGTGCATTCTTCAACCCAAATGGCATGACTGTATATTGGTAGGATTCCCATTATGTAGCAAATGTAGTCTTATACCTGTCTTCTAGAGCTATTTTTATCTAATGGTAACCTGAGAATCCATTTGTGAATGAATAGGCTTCCTGGCCTCCCACATTCTCTAAGACCTCATCTGTAAAAGGAGCAGGGAAAGAGTCATGTAAGCAAGCATATTTAAGTTTCCTCATATCTACACAAATCCTTATCCCCCCTTGTTTCTTTTCCTGGACTACCATAGGACTGATCCATTCATATTCTTCTATTGGTTCTATGATACCAGCTTCCAACATTCTGTCAATTTCTTCTTTCATTTTATGATTATACACTAGATTCAGTCTATAGGGTCTTTTCCTGACAAGTATAGCCTCATGTTTGAAGGGTATCTTCATCCCACCTAGCTCCCCTACTATGCATTTCATCTCTGTAAAGGTTGTTGGAAATAGGTCATAGTATTCGTGCAGTAACTATGTTATTCTTTCTATTGTTTGCTCATCCAAATAATCTCCAATACTTGCCATTTTAGGATTTTCATTCATCTCAATGTTGAATTTCTTCACTTTGATTGGTGCAACAAATACTTTTGACTCCAGATATGGACCTTCCACCTCTCTTTCTCCTTCAATTTATGCAATTTGAATATTGCACGGATCATCTTCATCTGGTGCTTCCTCTTCAACATGATAGCATGAGAGTAACTCATTGACTGTCTTTATGTTTTGTTGTTGATACTTTGTCATGATTTCAAATTCTGGTTCATTACTAAATATCATTCCATGTATCATCTTCAACGTTGAATCCATGTTGGGGTTCTCATGTTCAAATGAAAAAGTTACTATAAAGTTATGATGTAAGCTTTTCCATTCTCCAGTGCCTCTACGCATCTCCTGGTCTATATACCAGTTCCCTGGAATTACTTCCAATGTATGGATAAAGTGGTGAGTCCATTCCTCTTGTGGTATCATCCACCATTGTGTCTTACACTTCTCCAAGTGTTCCCCTGGTATTCCATGTCCATCATACCTCTGCAATTTATTGTTCCCTTGTTGTGCACCAAATCCAATGCGGAGTAGTCATTTACACTGATACCAGTCCCTAATTGTTTCTTTGTGCACACCCCACCATATTGCAAGTATGTTCTTGAGTGCAATATATACGGCTAAGAGCCTCTAATTTTTAGCACTTCATCTTCATATTTTGTCAAGAATTCCTCTAAGTCATTTAACCCATAAAAATTGGGGGGTTATTTTATCTCTATACCAACCCATATTACTATGTAGTCTATTCTTGCACACCTCCTTGTGGAAACTTTGTTCAACAACACAGGTATTCCAACAGAGGATGAACACCTTTAATAACTGCTCACACAACCAGATCAAAGATCAACACACTGATATTTTGACGTGGTAAAGCCCCTACAGGGAAACATCCACGGCCCCAACCAACGCGACCACTTGGAGCAGTTTATTAATGCAAAAGAAAAAGATTACAAAGAAATTTTACAAGAGAGTTTCTCATAATTGATCATCAGAAAATGACCCTCCATGCTCTTTAAATAGAGATCATGGACCAATCGGGTGTGTTATCCCCGATTTCTAGGGATAACTAGGAGATCATGTCTCGAGGCCCACAAGTCCTAGACATGGATTACCGAGAGCAGGATTGACCTGAGCATGGCCCTAGAGGGCCCATCCTTTTCTTCTCTCATCAGATTCATCTTGTCAGCAACAACAACATCCATCACCATCGGCTTGGTCTTGTATCGGAGAAGGCTCTTGCTCCATGAGGTAATTGGTCCAAGTATCATGGTATGTGTCACTTTTGATCATTATAACCTTTAAATGTATGTATCTAATTCATTTTATTTCTGACGACTGCTTGGATCTTACATTGACCCACTTGACCATGTTTGGGGAGATTGACTGGGTGCCCTAGCAAGCCTGTACCCATAGGTTTTGGTTTGCCACTGGGGGGTTTTCTAAAGAGCCATTGTCCGCTCCCATCATACCATCACTTTTCCATCTTGTCTCCCGCTCATCTGTCCCATTCCCCTTGTCCATGCATTAGGATGATCTGTTTGTGGGGTTGCGCCTTATCTCATGGGAAGAAGGGACTAAAGGCCCAGAAGGTAAAAGCAGTTGGTAAAAGATAAAAGCCTAAAAAATGAAACCTCGAGATGCTCCACCCAGGGATCCCCTAGAAGGCAATAAAAAGCCTCTCAGCAAGAAATAAGAGGGACCCGAAAAAATAACAAACAAGACCTAATCAAGAGGATAGGGGGTCTCATCACGGGCCAGCCTATTATGTTCATGGGTACCTAATAGCATGACATTGCCACCATCTAGTTACCATGCCAGGGCAGTGACCTTTGGTTGCATGGCCAAGGGAAAGGGGGTCTCATCACGAGCCAACCTTATCATCGTTGTGAAAGTACTTGTGGGTAACACTGTCAGCTCTGGTCACCATGCCAAGGCAGTGTCCTCTGGTTAACCCTTGAATAAAAAGAAAAAGAAAAAGAAAAAGCAAATAAAGAAAAGAATAAAGGCAAAAGGGGCTTGGAAAAAATTGCATCCATGACAGGTACAGCTCGCCTTCTACAAAGGCACCCACAGGTAATATCATGCATCCCTGGCTCTCACTCTACCCGTATGTCTGGACATCCCTTGAACCACTTCACCTTGTTTACATGGCTTGGATGAAACCCCTTGGAAACTGCCCTTTCCTTATGGATACTATCCCAATAGGGTATCTTGTCCTTTTTCTCAACCTTGTATTGTAGGTTTTTGTAGAGTCTTTGAGCTATTGAATGAGATATCAGGGTTTTTATGCATATGTTTGATAATACTGATGATGAAATGTGATTGACATTGCTATGATCCCTATGACTAATGAGCCCATGGAGGGCATAGTTTTTTATGTGCAGGACCATGCCCGACGAACAGGTACCACATGGACTGGTACACATGGGGAGATGATTAGTTCATACCTCCATGGGGTTGAAGAGCCCATCAGATGGTTGTTGAAACCCCATCAAAGGGGCAGAGACAGGACAATGTTTGACTGAGGTTTTGCATCGAAGAAGAAGAGGACATTCCATCAGGGGCACTTTGGCTAAGCCAGGCCTAGGGGGATTGACCCACTTGCAGTGGAACGTTGGCCCCAGATGACCCAGGACATCACCAGGAGGCTTGTGATGTCATCATGAGCATATGGCAGATGGACAGGCTTGTTGGCATGTGTGGCAGTTTGGAAGAGCCCAAGGAGGGCTAACGTTTGGCTTCTGGATGCTGCACTGGCCCCAAAAAGGCCTAAAGTCTCCCTCAAGAGGGCTTGACGTCTCACTTTTTTGCTCATTTAGGGTTTTAAAAGAATAGTTAATGTAAAAACAGTATAATTTTGGTTTAAAGCCTTGTCGACTAATTTTTATGACCTAAAATTAATTAAAGGTCATTGATACAGTATATATTGAGGAGTTTTATCCTCATTTTAAAAAGAACACACAACTCACTCTCCTAGTGAGATCTGATTTTTGTGCCCTTGTTGGGTATTTTTTCTTTTTAAGTGAGGCGCACTTGTTGAAGGAAGGTTTTTCTTGGCATTTTTGGCATTTCTCTTGAAGGAAGGTTTACAACTAGGGTTTGCAATGTTATTTCTTCATGATATGTAAGTGTTTTTTCTGCAAAACTTCTTAATTGAATGGTTGTAGTCTTATATTCTTGCATTTATTATAAATTTTGTTGATTTTAAAACCCTAGGGGACAAACACACAAGTAGGTTGTTGTCTCATGTCCCCTAAAAGAGAAATTCTCAGCCATTGAAGAAGGAAGGAAGAGCCTAGCCATTGCTACACTCTTTTTACTTCTTCCCCTGTGCTAGCCATGCCTTTTAAGAGTTAAGAAGGAGGAGACGTCCCAGGCCTAGGTTATCTACACCTAGGGTTGTCTAGCTTCTAGGGTTTGGTGATAGGGCCTTGCCATTGCAACACTCTCCCTCACCTCACTCTCTTGTCTTGACTTATCTTTTATGCTAGCCGATTTGCCAAGTTTAACCTAAGGAATGAGGAAAGAGCACGAGGCCTTGCTTAAGCAACACCGGAGTGAGCCTCTTTCCCCTAGGGTTTTGATTCTGGGGCCCTGCCATTGTAGCATTGCAAAACCCTTCCCTCTAGTCCTTAGCCTTTTTCCCTTCAGCCTTGCGTCCTCTCTTGAATTGACTCCATTTACCCTTAGGCACTGATCTTAGGTCTCCAACGTTGAAGTGATAGTGGTCAAATAAACTGTTAAAACTCTTATAATTTGAAACCCTAACTAACTACTAACCCTAATAAGGATGACATCGCACTTGGTTATTCCATCTTGACGCAACATTTTCTATTGATAAGCAATTAGATGGTGTTTTAAATCATTTATTGAGTAAGGGATTGATTGGATACATTTTTTGTTGCATCATCTCAATATTTATCGATGAATTGATATCGTTCCATTGCTATATTAATTAACATTGATCTCGTCAATATCTATTGTCATAATTGCTAATATATTGATATCAAATAGTTATATGAAGTACTAACCCATTAAATTATAGCCTGCATATATTGTTTTTCTATTGTCTTGTTCCGTGCAGGTGTTCTCATTTGGGGCTACACTTCATTATTGGTTGTTTAGCCGGACTATCTGATCTTGGTGGTAACCTATGAGGAGGGAATTTTACTTTGACCCTTATACCTTGGCCTCTTCAAAACCCCGGGTTACCGGGGATGTCTCCCCTGGGCCTAAACACCCTAAATAGAAAGAACCTCCCCATTGTGGTGACATTGGGTGGGGTAGGTTCCTGTTACACCAGTTTGGCCTCTATCTTCTAGCCATTTGACCTAGCTACAAACTGTGTGATAACAGGGTGTTAAGCCACGGATCAATGGTCGTTAATGTCGAGGAGAATATGAATCGTTAGATCACTCTATGCCAGGAACATATCGTGACCATTGGATTTCCTAACTACAAATGCATACTAATGCATACTAAAGAAACACACTAAGAAAAACACCTTTTACCTAACGAGACATTAGACCAAGTGGATATTAACTAACTCCTAAGTGTCTAAATATCCTAACATCCCCTCTTAAGAACAACTTGGGATAGGATTGAAGGATTTACAATAGTGACACAATGGGAGCAGGAAGGAGGCATTAGAGACTATCTCCCCTTAATGACAACTTCCTGAACTCCTAACATAGATCAAAGTTTGGAAAACTTCACTTCTGTAAGAGACTTTGTGAAAATGTCTGCAACTTGATCTTCTATAGGGCAAAAGAGCACTTCAAGAAATTGATCATGAATGAGATTTCTGATGAAGTGCATCTGTAGCTAGATGTGCTTGTTGTGTTGATGTTGAGTTGGGTCTTTGGTGAGCTTGATGGAACTCTTATTGTCGCACCAAAGGTTGGTCAGATGCTATTGCTGGAATCCAAACTTTGAAAGCAGTTGTCGAAGCCACAAGGCTTCCTGACCTACATTTATCATTGCTTGGTACTCTGATTCTACTGAAGAAAGTGCAATAGCATGTTGTTTCTTACAGGCCCAAGTGATAGGTCCTGAACCAAGGATGAAAACATAACCTACAGTAGAATTTCGATCATCAGGGTCGCTGACCCAATCTGAATAAGTGAAACCAACCAATAAAGGAGTCCCCTCTAAACTGTAATGTATCTCAAACTGAACTATACCCCGAACATACCAAGGTATCCTTTTGGTTTCTTTCCAATGGCTTTCATGGGGTGTTTTCATATACCGAGAAACAAGACCAACAACAAAGGAAAGATTAGGATGAGTATGATTTAAGTATAAGAGGCTACCAACTAACTGATGGTACAAGGTGGCATCAACTTCAGGAGAAGTACAAGTAGCATCTATCTTGACTCCAGACTGGAAGGGAGAAGGGGTTGGTTTACAGTTGTCCATGTGAAAGCGACGAAGAAGTTCACAAGCATACTTAGACTGGGAAAGAAAAATTCATTCATTGGTTTGCGAAACTTGGAGGCCAAGGAAATAGTGAAAAAAATCTAAGTCTGTCATTTCAAATTTCTTCTTAAGGTTGGTTTTCACATGGTTTAAAAGTTTTGAGTCACTACTAGTAAGGATAAGGTCATCAACATAAAGGACAAGGATTATGAGATGGATTCCTACTTTCTTGGTATAGACATTAGAATCAGAATGGCATCTAGAGAATTCGGTGTCAATAAGAAAGTTTTCCATTTTGGCATACCAATCTTGGGGAGCTTGCTTAAGACCATAAAGAGATTTCTTAAGGTGACAAACAAGGATAGAGTCATTATGGACATAGCCAGGAGGTTGTTCCATGTAGATTTCTTCTTGCAAATCTCCATGCAAGAAGGAAGATTTGACATCCATCTGATGGACCTCCCATTTATGCAAGGCAGCAAGGGAAAGAACAAGGCAGATGTAATTCATTTTGGCTACAGGGGAAAAGGTTTCATTATAGTCAATTCCTTCAACTCGGGAAAATCCTTTGGCAACTAACTGAGCCTTGTGTCTTTCAACACTTCCATCTGATGCATGCTTAGTTCTGTAGACCAATTTACATCTGACAAGTTTTCTTCCTTTTGGAAGAGGTACAAGATCTCAAGTATCATTGGCCATTAAAGAATGATAATCTTCATTCATTGTTGTATCCCAATCTAGATGACCTGAAGCTTCTACAAATGTCTCTGGATCATGAGTCTCTGAAACTTGAGCCAAAAGAGAACAAGCTTGCTGGAACTATGAATGTGTTCAACGCTAATATGAAGGATCACCGACAAGACCACCAAATGCTTCTCGTGTTGAATGGACCCATCTAGGAAGCGGTGGAACTGGTGTTGGTTCAGGTTCAAAGGAATCATCTGAAGGAAGGTGAGTAGGCGGAGGTCGATTTTCATCCTCACTATCATCATCTAGAAAAAAAAAACTAGAAAAGGAACATAAGAAGTCACAAATGTCGAAGATGGCTCACAGGTCGAAGAAGGCACAATTGTCGAATTAGGATCGCAGGCCAAGAGATTTTCATCAAATTTAACATCTCTTCTAATAATGATTTCATTACAATATGGTTGAATAAGTCTATAACCTTTTACATCTTCAGAATAACCAACAAATATACACTTCTCACTTTTAGGCTGCAATGTTTTCCTTTTCTCATCAGGAATGTGAGCCCATGCTATACTGCCAAATACACGGAAGTGACTTACATCTGGTTTAATTTTAGTCCAAGCTCCTTCAGGTGTTATATTTTTAAGAGCCTTTGTGGGAGTGTGATTTACTTTGTAATGTGCGCAGTTGATTGCTTCCTCCCAATACTTTAGACTTAATCCCTTAGATTGGATCATACAATTAGTCATTTCTTTTAATGTGTGGTTCTTTCTCTCAGCAACACCATTTTGTTGTGGTGTATATGGAACAGTGTGTTGCATTTGGATGCCATGTGTAGTGCAGTAACTTGTAAAATTATTGTTCACATATTCGTCTCAATTATTTGTTCTTAACTTTTGGGTTGATGTCCAAATAGCTTTTCTACAAGGGCCTTGTAGGACAAAAGCTTGTCAAAAAATTTGCTCTTAAATTTTAAGAAGCCCAAGTATGTTTGGAAAAGTCATCGATGAAAGTTAAGAAATACTTGCACCTAGAAAAAGAAGGAGAAGAAAGTGGACCACACAAATCACTATGAACAAGCTGCAAAGGGCACGAGGCATGCCAAGATGCACGTTTGTCAAAATTGTCCCGATGACGTTTGTCAAGAACACAACCGGCACAAACACCATCTCTGCATGAAATAGAAGGAAGACCAGTCGCCATCTGTTGATGATCCGGATTTATGTAGGAACACAATGAAATACAGAAATACACATAAACGCAGAGATGCAGCGGAAATAAGACTTTATTTCATTGATAACAAATGACTGAAAAATGCTTACAGACAGAATGTAAATAAACTAGCTAAGGCGCTGGTAGCTTATCTCTGAGAAGAGATGTGGCTGCTACTCCCATGAGAAGATGATTACAATGAGGCTCTAGAGGCCTTTTTACAATAGACGAGAATGCCAAAAGTCATAGACATCCAAAAACCTAACCCTAGGAGATGAAGCGCCAAAAGTCATGTGGGCCCCGTTTGGGTAAGCTAGTACAT
>ML814597.1:32185-61124 GCA_009831015.1 Picea engelmannii
TCTCCGTTTTAGGCGTGTGATAGCTCGTTGGAAAGGTATCGTCGAGGAGATTCATTTTGGGGGCTCAATCATGCCTTCGACTATCATTGAGCACCTCGATCTCAAAAAACCTTCATTTAGGCCCTCAAAATGGCCCCGGAAGTAAAACCTACTAAAAATAGTAAATTGCCAAAATTGCCAGAAAACTATTTTGACCCAGTCAGAAAAGGTGGGTGGCCACCAATATCCACCTGGATCAGTTGATTACATAGTTGTTGCAATAAGTGATGGTTTAGATGACCAAACCGCTCATACCAAAGTTTGCTCAAGTAATTTCTATGAGAAACAAAAACTGATGAAAAAGATGATGACCCAAAGTTGTCAAACTTGTACAACCTAGTAATATCATCAACAATTCCAGTTGCAAGAACATGCTTAGGATATTTTAGATCCTTGCAACTTGGTGAGGTGAAAACTCTATGGTTTTACTTTCACCTGAATGAGTGATTTGATATAATGATAGAAGGTTACAAGAAAGACTTGGAACACATAATACATCATTGAAATGACCATTATCTACTTGAATTGTTCAAGATCCTACAACACTAAAAGATCTATCATCACCAACAAATATTTTCGTGGTGTTACATTCATTTAGAGCAGAAAACATGTTTTTATCCTTATCCATATGATAAGATGCTCCAGAATCAATAAGCCACTCATCAGAAGAAGAAGTAGAAGTTGTATTGAAGGAGAAACCAGAAACAGAAAGTGCATGTCCATGAGAAGAAGAAGAAGAAGTAGAATCAATACTGATGTTGTGCTTCTTCATCGTTGCTTCTAAAGTTGTCGTATTCTTGAAACATTTGGACTCATCATGACCATCTTTATCACAAAAGTTGCAATGTATGTCAGTCTTCTTATTTTTATATTTTGCTCCTTTGTCACCATTAGGAGCTGAAGTTGTCTAAGCGGGTTTGGGACCCTTATGTTGTTTGTTGTTGTAGCAAGGATGTTGCTTCTTGGGATTCTTGGGTTTAACTTTTTACTAGGCAACTAAGGCTTTGTTGGAGGTACCTATGGTGCTAATCACTCCAAGTTGTACAAGCTTATCTTCCTCTCTAATCAAAGCAGCACAAAGGACTCAAGAGTGGGTTTTTTATAAGTTCTCCCTAGAGCCTCTCTCATGGCATAAAAGGTAGATACAAACACAGAATATGCACTACCTAGCTTAGAGAGAATAAGATAGATGCAACGCTCTTCCTCCATCTTTATCTCACATTCTTCACATAAAATTATGAGTGTTTTAAACTTAGATAGATAGTCTCTAGTGCAAGAAAAATCACTTGGATTTAAAGTCAATACTTGATTTTCTAATTGTTGTGCTCAAATAATAGTGAGTTTACCAAACACAGATTCAATCTTTTCCCAAGCTTCATCGAGGTCATCAATTTCTTTAATGTGGAACCTTAAATTAGGAGAGATGGACATTTCAATTAGTCCACGTGCTTCGTCACTCCTATTAGCCCATTTGACTTTCTTATCAACATCAGTGGGTTTTTTTTCCTTTCCCAAGGTAATTTGGTACAAGCCTTTACTTATTAATAAATCCTGCATATGAGATTTCCATTGAAAATAGTTGGTGCTAGTAAGCAAAAGATTACTAGAAGAAGCCATATTAAATATGTAGATAATATGGATTAAAAAACTGAAACGGATGATCCGGATGGAAAAATATCGAAAAAATTATGCGGTTTAAAAAAAAAAACAACACTAAAAACAGAGTTTGGATGTGAACGTTATGCCCTTTCTAAAAAAAAAAGGCATAAACAGTAACCAAAGGACCATGTGGTGATGTAAGTTGCTTTATGAAATGACCCACTTTTATAAAAAGAAGTGGGGATCACTTTTACAATGAAGTTATTTTATAAAAGAAAATTCACCTGCAAAATAAATAACTCTAAAATAAAGTATTAAAGCTACTTATAGTGATTCACTTTTATACTTGAAGTGAAATACACTTTACAATGGAGCATGAACTTTTTCAAAAAGAGAGACTTGAACTCAAGACCTCTTACTTAATAAGGCTACTTTTAACCAAATGGGCTAGCAAAACATATTGTATTGTTTAGCAAGACGATTGTTGTTGTTGTTGTTGTTGTTGTTGTTGAAGACGGCCTTAGAGAGCGTGCTAAAAAAAAACTATTTTCACACAAGAAAAAAAATTCGCTTCTCGATGACAATAAGGGTTAGATCTCGGTTAGCTCACCAGGAAGATGCACATTTTCCTATATGTTTTTGATTTGTTGAGATCGCATAGGGCACGAGGTAAAGAGTATACGCAGATCTAAAAGAGTAGCAACTCGGAAAAAAAAAATATAAAACCAAAATAATACTCTACAAAAGTTTTAAAAATGTGTATTCAGGCTTTATACCTCCGGATCTAACTGAAATGACCTTTTCCAGTGAAACAAAAAGTGTTCCTGACATAAATGAGTGTTAAAAACGCAATAAAACAGTCCTCTCAACCCATAAATGTACGGAATACGAAAAATGGAGATGAGGCAACTCTGCTTCACGATCTCGATCTACAACAGGAGTGGGTCTTCAAACAGGCTCCGATACCATGTTCGACAACACAGGTATTCCAACAGAGGATGAACACCTTCAGTAATCGCTCACACAACCAGATCAAAGATCAACATACCGATGTTTTGACGTGGTAAAACCCCTATGGGGAAACATCCATGGCTCCAGCCAGCGCGACCACTTGGAGCAGTTTATTAATGAAAAAGAAAAAGATTACAGATAAATTTTACAAGAGATTTTCTCACAATCGATCATCAGAAAATGACCCTCCATGCTCTTTAAATAGAGATCATGGACCAATCAGATGTTAAGACACAAATCAATGGTCGTTAATATCGAGGAGAATATGAACTTTCGGATCACTCTATGTCGGGAACATATCGTGACCGTCGGATTTCCTAACTACAAATGCATACTAAAGAAACACACTTTTACCTAACGACACATTAGACCAAGTAGATATTAACTAACTCCTAAGTGTCTAAATATCTTAACAAACTTCATGTAATCTCTATTGCCAATTATCCAAACCTGTGTCTAAGTCAAAAGCACATGATGTAATGCTTCTCCAGTTGAGTACCCCATCTGCAGTTGGGTTAACATAATCCTCTTCTCGTGCAGTGGTTCTGTATAGCTGGTTTATTTCTTCTAGATCCAGAGAAATGGGTTCTACAAATATTTCTCTTTCTGAAGGTTCCAATGGTGCATTGACTCTATATTCGCCTAATTCAAAAGTCATTTTTCTTGTCTTCAAGTTGATTATGTCCTGGTTATCAAATGCCCAATCCATTTCAAGAAATGTTGGGTACAGTGTTTTGCCATCTATTATCTTTGTTACTTCAAAATCTGCCATAGTACGCACTCCATCCAAATCTACTATCACACCTTTAAGCCTTTCAATTGGTAATACTCTGTATTGATTTGATAGTTTTAGCTGGACAAGTGAATAGCCTAGTGTGGGTTCTCCCATACACTACCATGTTTTCTTAGGTAAGACATTTACTTCAGAGCCTAAATCTAGTATGATATCTCCCATATTGAAATATCCAATGTTGGCATTCAGTCTGAATTCTCTACTTGTCCTTATTCTAGTATGGATATGATTGATTGCTTTTTGTTCTAACTTCCCTTCCTCCTTTGTGTTACCTATTTCTAGCATATTTTGTAAAACATTAACATATGATGGGTCATTCAATAGCTTAACATGGGATTGCAAAAAAGTCTTTACGGTACTTACTTTCTCTAAAGGTTGTCCTTTACTGGTATGGTCCATTGAGTAAGGCATCTTGTACATTGGTGAGTTTTGAGTTTGTTGCGCAGCTAATGTAGACACAAAATTTTTCTTAAGAAACTCTCGTCTGGCCTCCTTAAACGTTTCCTTTTTTTTTGTGCATCAAACTGCTTATGTGGCCCACAATTCTTCTTAACCCATTGGTGTTGTGTTGGATCTTTTTTGACTGCGTCAATTCCTGTCCTGGCTCCTCCTCGAGTGACTATATTGATGTTCCTCCCATCATCCCTGGCTTACGCAGAGATCCATTGGACATTTTTGTTGTTTTGGTTCCTTTTTTCTTGAATCTTCCCCAAGAGTGTCGAACAGTCTTCTATGTCATGATCTATTGCGCGATAGTACATACATGTCATCAGTGGTAGTGGACATTCCCTTGAATAATGTCTTGGTTGTTGGTCGTTGTGGCACACTACTTGTCCTCTACCTTGTCCTCCACCTCTATATACACCTCGATCTCTGTGTGGTGCGTTACACTGAGGTACCTGATTATACTGCACGTGATTATATTGTGGTTGCGCATTATTATACTACGATTGTGCATTGTTGTATTGTTGCTATGGATTATTATATGGTGGTGGTACCTGGTTGAACTGAGGTGCAACTTGTCCTGTCAGCATTTCTTCTTGCACCCTATAATTATATGAATTTCTTTCCCTCATCATCTCCATCGTCCTACAATCCTTATCATCATGACCCACTGACTTGCAAAAATTGCAATATGAACTTTTGGGTATTGTCTTATACTTCTGCATCATTGGATAATGATATGAATCATGTCCATGTGTCTTACAAATATCACACCATGGTCCTCCTATTGGCAATGGGTTTGGCACTCCTATCTGTAAATGTGTTGACCTACACAGAATAGATCTAGCTAAACAATGATACACACATTTGCAGAGAGAATTGGAAAAAGAAGAAGAAGGAGAGAAAGAATGGAAAGAATTTGCATTAATCGTTATGAATAATGAATAATTTACACATGATATACTCTGTATAACTCAATGAGTTCGACTTGAGGTGAACCAAGTCACCATAGTGGTGGTCTATAGTGATCTGGACACACACCAACAGTTACGGGAGTGAGCTGCCACCTATTCTAGTCTCTCAAGCAGTTACGGGAGTGAACTGCCACCTAGTTGAGTTAACTAGTCAACTAGTCTTCAGTTAACTGACTGAACAGAAAGTAGTGAGGAGTTAACTCAAGGAATCAAGGCTAATGCGCCACTTTTGTGATGATACAAAGGCAAGGTCGAATTATCATGGTGATGATCCCAATGTTGCATGGTGATGATCCCAATGCAACATCTAAACTCAACTCAACTAATCAAACTGAAGTGTGAACTAAAAGAGAATATTCTCCAGGTGGAATATTCTCTCCTAAAATATAGGATACTGGATAATGAATAATTATGACTAATAAACAAATAAAAAACCTTAGGAAAAAAAAATCCTAGGTGTGTGTGAAGTAACTCCAACACCCCCCTTGAACATCACTATGGTGAAAATAAAGATTGGGTCCCGGCAACGAGGCCATGTTAGGTACCCAAGTACAAAAGATACACTGAAAATAAAGTGAGGAAAGAGGGAAAACCTCATGGGAAAAACCCCCCCTCAAGGTACAATGTATGTAAAAAAAGAAGAACTATAGTTGTTAGGCAACTGTGTCCTTCACTCCAAGACGACCTCGTAGAGAATGGAATTTTTGCTCAGTGAAGGTCTTGGTGAAAATGTATGTCGTTTGTTTTGCTAAAGGACAGAATTGTAAGTCGATGATACCCTCGTGTACTAAGTCTTGGATGTAGTACATGTGGATCTCGATGTGCTTCATCCGCTGCCTCTGAACTGGATCTCTGCAGAACTTCAGAGTGCTCTGGTTGTCACACCAGATGACGATTGGCCGATGAAACTGAATGCCCAACTTAGTGAGAAAATGTTGTAGCCACATAGCCTAAATGGTTATGTTAACTACCCCTCTGTACTCTGGCTCGGCTGAAGATAGAGCAATGGCAACTTGCTTCTTGCTCGACCAACAAATAGGCTCGGAACCAAAACTGAGTGAGTAACCAGATGTGGACTTGTGATCAATGTTATCGCTAGCCCAGTCGGAATTAGTAAACACAATGAGATCTAATGTAGAGTCGGTTGCATAATGAATCCCAAAGGTGATGGTGCCCTGTACGTATCGAAGGATACGCTTTGCAACTTTCCAATGTAGCTCATGCGGCTCCTGCATGAACCTGGAAACTGCGCCAACTGCATATGAGAGGTCTGTTCTAGAATGTGTGAGATACAACAAGCTCCCCACTAGTTGTCTGTATAGTGTGTTGTCAACCAATGGAGTCTCCCCGTCATCCTCAAGTTTGACTCCTGATAGGAAAAGAGTCGGAGTAGACTTGCAGTCTGTCATGTGAAATCTCTCAAGGAGATCTCATGCATACTTGGCTTGAGACAGTTTGATGCCTGATGCATCTTGACTAATCTCAAGTCCAAGGAAGAAGTGTAGCGGACCCATGTCCATCATCAAAAACTTGTCATGAAGAATCCTCTTGACTGCAGCAATCGCTGAAGTCGAGCAACTGTTGATCAACAAATCATCGACATACATAACTAAAAGTAGAAGTGAATCAGTCGTCCTGAGCATGTATACATTTGGATCTGATTTACAACGTACAAAGTTCTATGACAATAGGTAGGAGTCCATCTTGGTATACCATGCCCTCGAAGCCTGCTTGAGGCCATAAAGTGACTTCTTCAGTCAACAGACCAAAGATGAGTCCTTCATAAATACTTAGGGCTGCTCCATGTAGATCTCCTCAGAGAGATCACCGTGAAGAAATGCATTCTTCACGTCCATCTGATGGAATTCCCATCCCTTGGATGTTGCAATGGAAAGTGTCAATCATATGGAATCCATCTTCGCTACTGGAGTGAAGGTCTCATCATAGTCAATACCATGAACCTACCGAAAGCCTTTGGCGACAAGCCTGGCTTTGTATATGTTGATCTATCCATCCATTGAGCTCTTGGTCCTGTAGACACATCTGCATCTGACAAGTTTCTTCCTAAAAGGAATGGGAACCAGATCCCGAGTCTAGTTCTCGAGGAGGGAGTTGTACTCCTCCTGCATGGTGGATTCCCAAAAGGGATTTCCAACAGCCTCACCATAAGACTGTGGATATGAATACTAAACCAAGAAAAGATGCCTAGAAGGCAATGGTTCAGTGGCAGTGAGTTCAATAGGAGGCTCCTCGAAATCAGATCGAGTCCTCCTAGTATCGACTGGATCACCTACAAGATCCCCTGCATCCTGAAGAGTAGTCAGTGTTGTTGGTTGTGGAGCCTAATTATCTTCCTGATTTAGAGGTCTTTTACTTTCAGCCATGTTTATACCCCATAAAGTATTTACACCCCAAAAATATGTACACTCTTCTATGCGAGGGAGTGCAGAGGGGGGGTACCCCCTCTGCGGGTTCTAAGGGGGATATCCCCCTGGCTAGGGGGTTTGGGGGCAAGAGGGGGTTCGGGGGCGAAGCCCCCGAAAGAAAAATTGCCTTGTAAATGTATATTGTAATTTCATTGTAAATCTAGACCATTCATTATAAGGTTGCAGATCTAACGATAGAGATTATGTTAGGGTTTTTTGCCCTAGAAGGCCACCGTCTTTTATGAGAGAAATGTATTGCGGCTATGGTTGATGGCGAATATTGTATTCTGAGATAGGATACTGTGAGAGAAAGAAGAGGAAGTTACAGTGGGTTTGTTGTAGATTGTATCCCTTCATATGTTGGATAATAATAAAGGAAGGACCTGGCAATTTCTCTGGTGGACGTAGCCCACACTGGGTGAACCACGTAAATCTGTGTCTCTATTGTATTGTGTATCTTCTGTGTTTTGTTTCTGCATTTGTTTTATTTTATTGCTCCACGGTCCTGTTTTTCTAACATGTGCCCACTTGGGCCTCTGCTCTGGCTCTGCAACTGCATCTGGATTCTCTGACTCTGCATCTGACTATACTGAGTCTAAATCTAAATCTAAATCCTTTGAATCCTCTGAATCAAAACTCTTATCTGAAGAAGAGTCGACATGGGCATGCTCATCATCTCGAATAGGAGGAAGAGTTAAGGTGTCTGCATGCGACTGTCGAGGTACATGCGAGACACTTTCCTCGAATTGGACACTACGCTCAATGATGAGTCGGTCCGAGAAAAGATCAATAAGCTGATATCCCTTCACACCATCGAGGTATCCAACAAAAATGCACTCAGTGCTCTGTGGATCAAGTGCCTTCCTCTTTTCAGAGGGAATGCGGGCCCATGCACGAGAACAAAAAATGCGAAAGTGGGTCACTTCCGGCTTGAGGCCGCTCCAAGCCTCATAGGGGGTCTTATCCTTGATAAATATATGAGGAGATATGTTTTAGATGTATGTTGCATAGTTAAGTGCTTCAGCCCATAGTCTCTGTGGTAGTGACTTTGCATGAAACATGCAAGATGCCATCTCCTTTAGAGATCTGTTTTTCCGCTCAACAACTCCATTTTGTTGCAGAGTGTAGGGAACTGTATGCTGCAACTGAACCCCTGCCTCATGGAAAATATTGTGAATCTCATGATTCACATACTCTCCCCTGTTATCAATTCGGAGGACTTTGATCTTCTTTCCGGACTGTGTCTCAACCAAAGCTTTGAAATCTTTGAGGTGTTGAAATACCTCGAATTTTTGCCTGAGAAAGTAGATCCAAGTAAAACATGAGAAATCATCAACAAAAATGAGAACAAACCTCACTTTGTTGATCAATGGATGTGTAAAAGGACCCATGAGGTCACTGTGGATCAGATCTAAAGGTGTGGAAGCTCACTAAGACTTTCCTTTGACAAATTTCTCTTGAGGGTGTTTTCCGAGAACACATCCCTCACATACTCCCTTGGAGAAATGGATGTCTGGTAGACCATCAACTAATCTGTTCTTGCTAAGTTGTTGCATGTATTTGAAATTCAAATGTCCAAACCTTTTGTGCCATATCCTACTACTTTCATCAGCATGAGTAAGCAATAAAGCAGAATCAGGTTCAATGAAATCAGAAAATGTATACAATCTAGACTGATGATTTACCTCACCGGTAGCAACCCTGGAGTTGGTTTTCATGTCGCATATGTCCACAGAATTTGGTGTGAATACGACTTTCTTTCCAGTGTTGGAATTCGTCATCTGATACACGGAGAGAAGGTTGACAGAAAGCTTGGGAACATGTAGCACGTTCTCGAAGCTTTCGTTGGTGAGTTCAATCCTTCCTTTGTCGATGACTTCGATAGAAGAGTTGTCCCCCATCAGAATAGGAGGACCTTTGCATACATCCAAAGAAGAATAGACTGCTTCCGAGGCAGCCATGTGATGTGATACTCCTGAATCTATGATCCAAGCATTGGGAGAGGAGTTGATTGCAATCAAGGCATGGCTAGAATTGCCTTTCTTGGAATTCGGATCTTCTGGCTTCTTCTTCTTTGCACCCTCGGGGATGCGATCTCCAAGGATGTTTTTCTGAAGTATCTGAGACATCAGATCTATTTGTTTTTGCATGCATGCAGATTCTGAATGGAATCCTTTGTGACAGTATGTGCATTTCTCTCCTTTTCTTCCCTTTTCTCCTTTGGATCCGAAGGCATCAATGAAGGGTTTTGTGTACCCTTCCTTCTTCATATGTGCATGAGATTTATGTGTATCTTTGTCTTTGGATTTCTGATATTTGTGGCTGCCATCATGCACAGTGAGTGCATGCGCCCTTGGGCCTTTGATTGGGCCCATGTTGATGAGCTTGGTTTTCTCTTGTGTCAGGGATTCGATAAAGTCCTCAAGAGAAGGCATCTTCCAGGTGGCTCCAGAGGCAAATCTGACAATATGGAATGTAGATACGAATACTAATAATTCTGGACCAAGCTTGGAGAGAATTGTGAGAACCATTTTTTTCTCCTCCTTCGATTTATCAACCCCGCAAGCTTTGAGTTGCGACAGTAAATCCTTGAATTTTGTAAAGAAATCTTGAATATTCTCGAAGATTTTTGGATCCAATGTGAGCAGCTCCACCTCCAGCATGTGTCCCCTCATCTCATCTTGTTTGCCAAAGATCCCTTCCAAGATGGTCCAAGCTTCATTGGGAATCTTACAGGAAGATATATGAAAAAGGAGATCAGGAGAAATAAGACTGCAAATTGTTCTAAGTGCCTCATCCATGCGATTTAAGTACTTGGATTTTTCTATGGCTGATGTCGTCTCTGTATCTGTATTCATGGTTAATCTATACAACCCTCTAGATCGAAGATGTATGTCTATTTTCTCCTTCCATGCAAAATAGTTGTAAGGTGTAAGAATGAATTCTTTTTGGAATTCCATCTTTCCGCTGTCTTCAATCTTTTGTACCTGCAAAAAAAATTGGTGTAGCTTTTGCTTAGCAGTCCGTCGGCTCTGATACCATGTAAATGTGTTGACCTGCACATAATAGATCTATCTAAACAATGATACACACATTTATAGAGATAATTGGAAAAAGAAGAAGAAGGAGAGAAAGAATGGAAAGAATTCTCATTAACCGTTATGAATAATGAATAATTTACACATGATATACTCTGTATAACTCAATGAGTTCGACTTGAGGTGAACCAAGTCACCATAGTGGTGGTCTAGAGTGATCTAGACATACACCAACAGTTACGGGAGTGAACTGCCACCTATTCTAGTCTCTCAGGCAGTTACGGGAGTGAACTGCCACCTATTCTAGTCTCTCAGGCAGTTACGGGAGTGAACTGCCACCTATTCTAGTCTCTCAGGCAGTTACGGGAGTGAACTGCCACCTAGTTGAGTTAACTAGTCAACTAGTCTTCAGTTAACTGACTGAACAGAAAGTCGTGAGGAGTTAACTCAAGGAATCAAGGCTAATGCACCACTTTGGTGATGATACCAAGGCAAGGTCAAATTAGCATGGTGATGATCCCAATGCAACATCTAAAATCAACTCAACTAGTCAAACTAAAGTGTGAACTGAAAGAGAATATTCTTCAGGTGGAATATCCTCTCCTAAAATATAGGATACTGGATAATGACTAATTATGACTAATAAACAAATAAAAAACCTTAGGAAAAAGAAATCCTAGGTGTGTGTGAAGTAACTCCAACACTATCGCCATATATTGTGCAAACATTGGACATTTGTTCTTACGATGTCCTTCTGTCTTGCATAGGGTACACCAACAACTTATATTTTCTCTTTACCCTTATTCTGGTTAAGTTTAAATGTTAGATTCTTCAAATCCTCCTTCAAATCCTATATTGTTGGATCTTTCTGTTGATACTGGTTCTCTTCCAGTTGTAAGGTTGCCTGTAGAGTCTCTGCTTGAGTTTGAAACTTATGTTTTCTTAATGGGTATTTCAAATGTGGTAGCAGTGAGTTCACAAATAAATGCCTATGTTGCATGTCAGTGATTGAATATTTCAACTTACCTTTGAGATGCTTAAACCTCTGTTCAATCTCCAAACCATACTCACCTAGTTTCTTCCTGATTTCAATCATTTCATTCATGTACTGGTATTCTGAGCTAGGCTTCTGAAATTCGTTTATCAGTAGTTTTTTCAAATCTGCAATAGTATTTGTTACACATGGTGGACAGTTTACATCTAGACTCATGTACGAGTCCAATGCGCGATCTCTTAGTGTGATTGCTAAGCATGAGCTTTGTATCCTCATATGTGATCTTCTTTGGTTCCCATATATTCTCACAGATGAATAAGTTATTTTCAGGGTTCTTTGATGCCTCTCCCCGAAATTTTGGTAACCTGATCGTGGGATCATGTCTTGAACTACTACCTCCACGTGGTGTATATATTTGACTGTTACTTCCTGAAATGGCTCCTCCAGTTGATGCTTCTTGATTGTATGTGTGTCATGTTGTTGTTTTTCCACTAAAATTTGGTTGTCTAAACGCTGGTGTTCTTTCTGGTGTGTTAGTCGCACATGGGGTTGTACGTTCCACACTGACGATGATCTGGATTAGAGTGCTTCCTTTTGTTCATGCCTTTGGACCTCATGTTTTCCTTTCATATGTTGCACATGATATTTCCTCAATATTCTCCACATCTCGAAGATCCTCTACCTCTTCTTCATCGCTTTCCAAGCCCTTTCTATAAGCTATGGCTCTCTTCTTGTTATTCATCTTATATTGGTAGGGTACTCCACTACATGTCTTTCTAGCTTTTGCAATTATATTTTTTATCTATTCTTCCTCCATCATGATTGGGTCCATGGCCTCCTTCTTATTTCCCTTATCCATCTCTTCCTCCATTTCTCAGCCCCCTTTCAATGCTACCCCCCTTCCCCCATGCATGCATGGAAGTTTAGTTGTCGAATTCAATAGTAATCACACAGTTGTCGTACAATAAAATATTTATTGAAGTATACAACAATCTGACATACCTACCTATGGGTCCCTTTAGAAAATCCTTCTCTGCTACAATGTAAGACACAGTTGTATCTACTGCAAATTCTGTGATAAACCCTGAAATAATATTGTCTAACCAGAAATCTACTATGTGCGTAAATTTGTTATCAACTTGTTGTAACTGCACGATCTCCACATGATTCCACTCCAACAGTTTGATTTGATTTCTAGGGTCGTTGTTTTTTAACCTTAATAACCATTGCTGCAACAAATGCCATAAATCACAGAAAAATACCTCATGAAAGTCGCTAAACATGTATTTGACGAGACATTTGCGCAGTGTTAGCTTAGAGTTTATGTTGTCATTCTGTGCAAATTCAGGTTCCTTCATTTTCAACCATCTTTCGATATCCGTCTTTGTTGGATTCCATGTCTTGAACATTCCCTTCTATAGTTTCATCCTCTGTGCATTTCTTCCACGGATCCCATCCACTCAATTCCATGCAATTCCAGCCGACAACTGAACCATTTGTTGATTAGATTTCTCACTTCTTACTTCTTCTTGGGTTGACCCAGGTTCGGATCTCAATAGGTTTCCAACTAAAACTATCGGCCTTCCTGGTAAACCAGAAGGCAACGCTACGCGCAGAGTGCACATCATAGTCTCACCTGAGATAACTTTATCGATGACTGCAATGCTCAAGTTCTTGCAGCCTAGGCATGAGTGGGGATCTAGGAGTGTATTATATCCTTCTTTATGCATTAAACTTATTATTGTTTCAAGTCTTTATAGGATTCATTCATCTTTAGCCTCATGTGTGCATACTAATACCTCTAGCTAATCATTCATTCATAAGCTAACCATTCATAGAAAATAAGCATTCAATAAACATCACACATAACACAATTTTTACCGTGGTTCACCTCCTTGGGGCTATGTCCACAAAGATCTGACTTCCCTGCTCTTTAATTTAATCTTCTGCAAAATCTTGTGTTGCGCGTATTACATCTTCAATCATACAATCATATTGAGGTTAAGGAACCTTTGTGAGGTGGACTGGATCACACCAGGCTTCTCAGCCTGTGACCTAACCCTCAAAATCTAACCTACTTGACTCTTCTACCATCTTATTACAATCAACAGTCTCTCAAACCATGAATAATAACTGAACCCCTAACCTAGACCTCCTAGGTTATTATTTATACTATTTCACAGGCTTATAGTCGTAACAATCTTTAACAAAAACCCTAACCCTATCATGGTTAGGCTTGCCTGCCTCCTTGCCACATGGATTTTCCTCTTGCATGTTTCTTTTCCTTCTTTTTATGCATGCTTCTTTCTTGCCACTCGTTGCGTGTGCTCTAAAATTAGGTCTTCCCTTCCAAAAATAGGTCTTTCGTAAAAATATGCTTGTGCCCAACAATACATCCAGACAAAAAAAGGATTTTCTTGACATTTTGTCCTTAGGCGTGACCTACCAATATTTTGTCAAAATCAAGAAGAACCTTAAACAAAGGATGCATCAGTTTGGGTCTAAAACCCCCTCATAGAAAAATCAAGGCAAAGGTGGCCCCAACCCACAAAACAAAAGGTAGAGAAAGGATGGACAACCTCAAGACAAGTAGTCCAAACCGCAAAAAAAGAAGGACAATGGGAAGATAAAGAAAGACATTGGGAAATGGTGCGAGTTCGATAAGAGCCCCTGGCATAACACTGTTGAATGCCGCTCAAAGCAGTCAATGGTTGATCCGGATTATTTTCGGAACGAAATGAAAGCAGAGATATTACAATGAAATACTCAAAAAAATTGCCAGAAATAGAGAGATACAACAATACATGATTTCTATTAATGAACGAAATGTACAAAGATTGTAAAAATACAAAGTCCAAGACTCACTAGAATGGTGGCAACTTTCTCTCTGAGAAAATATGTGACGGCTACTCTTATTCACAAGAAGATCGTTACAATGAGGCTTTGAAGGCCTTTTTATGATAAACATGAATGCCAAAACCCTAAACATCCCAAAACCTAACCCTAGGAGATGAAACACCAAAAGTCATGTGGGCCCTGTTGGGGTAAGTTAGTACATTAACTTCTCAGGGTTGTAACTTTTGCATATGATCTTCGTTTTAGGTGCGTGATAACCCATTGGAAATCTCTTTTCGAGAACTACACATTATACCATCAAACTTTGACTATGTCTATAGTTTGACCATGGCAAGCCAAGAAAACATTGTTTAGAGCCCCAAAACAGCCCTGAAAGTACAGAAAGATGTACTGACATGAAAAATTCCAAAAAAAGCCAGTTGGAATAGGTGGGGGGCCACCAATATCCACCTAGATGTTATGTAGGGCTTCATGACAACCTCGTAAGTGTAGAACCCATAATTACGAAGAAATTTCCCCATGATAGAGAAACGTGTTGAAATGAAAACTGTCAAGATGAGCCAATTGGAATTTGGAACAGGTGGGTGGCCACCAATATCCACCCGGATCAATCATCCCCTCTTAGGAAGCAATGGTCTCCATTGCGTTGAGTGCCCGGGGAAGAGGGGAAATCGTTTTATGAATCTGAATCTTGGTGAGTTGTGTGCCTTTTTGGAGAAGTTGTGTTGTTTGGTCTATGGAAGGTTGTCACGAACTTGTTGCTGGTGGGGTTGAATCTGTTCCACCAATCCTGTTGTCTATAGGCTTGATGGGGCATATTGTAGGTGAAGAAACAATATATGTTGTGTCTTCTGCAATTTGCTTCTACTGGATAGAAGGTGTTGAGGCAACAGTGGTTGTAGTGGCCTTATGTGCATCCTTTAAAAAGACTGTGAAGATGATGAATTTTGCAGTATGAGAGATCACCTTGCGGCACTGTTTTGGTGGAACAGTAGTTGAAACTACCTCTGGTATTCTATAGAGTTGATCCCCCAGAGTAATAATGACACTACAGGGTCGAGACTCATAAACAACGTGACGTTTTCACATATATGGTTGGCCCAAAACAACATCACATACATCAAGAGGGGCAACATCACACACTACCTCATCCTTGAAGGGTTGGATGCCATAGGACAGGCGACACTATTGGTTGACACAGAGATCTTATCCCTGGTGAAGCCACCCGATGTTGTATGGTTGCAGGTGTGGTGTTGTCGACAACCCCAACTGTTTGACGATCTCAGTTGAGATGAGGTTATTATGTCTACCACTATCAACAATGAAATGCAACGGGGTCCCCTTCACCCACATCTATGAATGGAAGAGGCGCTCCCTCTCTTCGGGATATACTGGTTTTTCTAATTGAATTGTTGCGGTCGTGATAGTAGCAGTAGGGTGTGCATTGATGATATATTTGTTTTCAATATTTTCTGGATCAGATTCTGAATCAGGGTTCGACTCCTTGTCTTTGACCTCGGCCACCAATGATTTTTTCGAGCGACATTCATCGACGTTGTGCCAGAGCATTTTGTGGAAGTCACACCACTTCCCAGTGTCATTCTTTGTCTTTCTTTTCCCCTTCTTTTTCTGTGTCTTGGACTGGTTTTTGGAAGGTTGTTGATTAGGGCCATATTTACCATCCTTTGGTTGTTGCTGATTTGCAGACCCACATTCCCATTTGTTCTAGTGCTTAAATTTCTGCTTGATTTTGACAACATATAGATAGGCAGCTCCAAATGATGAGATGTTTAGGAAATCCATTTTGCTTTGGATGTACCTATGCAGAGCCCCATAGTATTTCAGAACCAGATGTCGCTCAGATTATTTGATACCCATCTCGGTGCGCAAGGTATGGAAATCATTTGTGAACTCTGGCATTGTTTGGCTCTTCTCTTGTCATAGTGTGGTCAATCTCATGTACTGGTCTTCGTCGATATCAATAGGGTAGTATTGTTTCTTGACCACATCCACAAAAAAATCCCAAGTGGGCTCAGGCCCATATATTCCAGATTCCTTTGTGGAAATTTTCTCCTAGTAAGTTTCCCACCAATGTTTGACATGGGGGAGAGCCTTGAGGATTGTGAAGTTGATCTTTTACCTGTCGTCAAAATTGTGAACAGAGAAATAACCTTCTAGCATATTCAACCATTTTCTAAGAAATCAACATCTATCTAACCTTCAAATAAGGTAATATAAAAATTAACGTGTACCTTGAAGGGAGAGGTTCCTTCAAAGTGGTTGCTTGATGAAGATGTGCATGTTGCTAACGGCAAGAGTTGAAGGATGTGGGAAAAATTCTCCATCATTTCGTCCCTCTGTCGCGTGAGAGCTTGCTCAAGCAACAGGTTAATAGAAACTTGTGCTCCGTAGTTTTTCTTTTCGTCTACCATAAAGGGTTTATTGGGCGTGCAAGAGCGATTGTCCTCAAGAGAGACAAGATCAAGACCCAACTTGTTATACTCTGACCTTGTCGGGGACATGCATTGAAAAATGATCAAGAGAAACTTGCTCTGATACCACTAATCCGAATTATTTTCGAAACGAAATGAAAGCAGAGATATTACAATGAAATACTCATAAAAATTTCTAGAAACAAAGAGATACAACAATACACGATTTCTATTAATGAAAGAAATGTACATAGACTGAAAAAATATAGAGTGCAAGACTCGCTGGAATGGTGGCAGCTTTATCTCTGAGAAGAGATGTGACGTCTACGATTATTCGCACGAAGATCATTACAATGAGGCTCTGAAGGCCTTTTATGATAAACATGAATGCCAAAACCTTATACATCCAAAAACCTAACCCTAGGAGATGAAACACCAAAATTCATGTGGGCCCCGTTGGGGTAAGTTAGTACATTAACTTCTCGGGGTCGTAACTTTTACATACGATCTTCGTTTTAGGTGCGTGATAGCCCATTGGAAATTACTTTTCGACAACTACGCATTATGTCGTCAAACTTTGACTTCGTCTACAGTTTGACTATGGCAAGCCAAGAAAACATTGTTTAGAGCCCCAAAACGGCCTTGGAAGTACATAAAGATGTAGTGACATGAAAACTTCCAAAATAAGCAAGTTGGAATAGGTGGGAAACCACCAATATCCACTTGCATGTTGTGTAGGGCTTCAGGACAGCCACGTAAGTGCAGAACCCACAATTGCAAAGAAATGTCTCCACGACAGATAAATGTGTTGAACTGAAAAATGTCAAGATGAGCTAGTTGGAATTTGGAATAGGTGGGTGGCCACCAATATCCACCTGGATAATTGGTGGCCGAGGTGAAATCCTCTAAATCAGATGCATGCTATGACTCTGAGTCAGAACCAAAAAAAGGGAGACAGGTCATTGATGCAGAACCCAGTGCCACCATTGCTACCACCACCAATGTCCAGCCTGTCGAACCTGATGAACCAAAGGAAAGTGAGGGCCTATTTCATTCACATATGTGGGTGAAGGGTACTTCGTTGCACTTCATTGTTCATGGTGATATCTAGAATAACCTCATCTTGACAGAGGTCATCAAGTGGTTGGCTATGCCGACAACACCACGCCCATAATTGTACACCATCGGATGGCTCCGCCAAGGGAGTGATCTTCGCGTCAGCGAACAGTGTCACTTGTCCTACGACATCAAGCCCTTCAAAGATGAGGTATTATGTGATGCCACCCCCCTTGAAGTTTGTAATGTTCTTTTGGGCCAACCTTATTTATGGAAACATCATGTTGTATATGAGTCTAGGCCTCGTAGTGTTATTATTATTTTGGACAAGAAATTATACAGGATACTCGAGGTAGTCCCATTTACTGCCATTTCCTTGATCTCTGCCAAGCAATGCAGAAAGGCCATCTTTCAGGCTGGGAAGTTTGTCTTCTTCATGATTTGCACTCAAAGTGAGCAGAAGGTTGCAACCACATCCATGGCCTATGTGACAGGTCTCTCCACACAACAGAAGCAAGTGGATAAGATCGTGGAAGAATATGTTAGAACCCTATATAATAGGGGAATCTGTATTCTGACTGATATCTATTGGGAAAAACGCTGCTTTCGTCACTGTGCCTAATGAAAATGCAAAGTTGATGAAAGGCTCCCGGTGCCTCTCTAAAGGTGTCGCAATTAAATGGTGATTTTACATTGTGGAATCATCTTCCAGCTTATTATCGGCAAAATCCTTCATCCATGAAAGTGTTTCAAAAAAGATTATGTTTCAGCATTTCGTTTGGCACCTTGTCCAGCACTCAGATCTGCATTTCTCCAGAATGTCTTAAAATAAATAACCTCCATCACTGATCTCTTAGGTTTTTGTATGGGCAAAAAACTCTGCATTTTTTAATGTGGTTTTGGGTAGCCAAAGTTTGGTTCCACATTTGACTTTTGGTCCATTTTTAGAGCCAAAGTAACTCTCGGGTTTATGACAGGTCCCAAGTGTCTTTTTGGCAAAATCTTAGCCCGAAGGCAAATTCCTAAACACCCTGCTGATGGAATTTGGAAAAAATATCTCAGGATTATGGCTTGTGGTTTCATGTTAATGTTGCATATGTCGGTAGTGTTTGTATTTGTCCTGGATATCGACACTATCTTGATAGCGTGGAGTTGGCAGACTCATTTAATATGAATACTCATATGTAGATTCTTACAAATTTTGATTACTCTGCACTTTGGGTAAAGGATTCTTGTCTCGTGTCAAGCATTCAGCACAGGGCAGTGTGCATGTCCAAGTGCTCAAGCATCGATAACACCAGTTATTGCTAAGTGCCCGGAGCCGAGTTTAATTGAACAGAGTGCCTACACCTATTAATTACCAAGTAATGTCATCCAAGTGTCGAGGTTTTCTTACGATGCTCTTTCTATTTGTAAGTGGTCTTGAGAGTTTGAATCCCACCAAGTTGTTCGATTTTGACAACAGATTTTAACAATGGCTCTGCAGCTCATATTTTTCGCACCTGGGATCTTAAAATGAGCTATTGCTAGATTCATTAAAAACAGAGCAGTGTAATCTTGTTGGAAAATACTTCAAGGCTCAGTCTGATAGCCTACCAGTGGCTCCATATCCGAGAGTTCCTTCATAGCATGGTTGGTGAAAATCAGGACTGGATGATAGTATACGGAAGGCTGGAGGTGTTTGTATATCTGATGGGGTTTAGACAGGATCTGGTCATATGGGAAGTCATTATTGGGGCTTTGAAACACAAGGCGTTATCCCTGACATTGTAACTATGGTCAAGGGTATAGGGAATGGTTTTCCTCTTGGTGTTGTTGTAACAAACACAATGATCTCACTGTGTTATTTTTGGTGGAAATCTAGTCTGCACTACTGGTGGCCATGCAGTGCTAAAAGTTTTAGACAAAGAAAAAAAATGACAAGAACATTATGTTAATGTGGGTGCTCATCTAATCAACCGTTTGAAAGAACTTCAAGACAAATATGAAATCTTTGAAGAAATGGTGAAGGAGAAGATAGCTGGACGCTATTTTGTGCAGCAGATTTCACATGGGGATGAAATCAATCTCGATCTTGGTCTAGAGAAGACTAATATTGCCTGTAGGTTTACTCAGAAATCAGCCAGTCACCAAGAATATTGTCCGAGGTAGATGCTCCGTTGAAGACTAAACAGCTAAAATCAGAGGTCAATGAATATCTAAAGACACGCCAGCCAATGTCTATATTTATAATTGATTTGAAGCAGCGGGTGTCACTTCCTCAACATGAAGCTCTATCTGTCGGAACACGATATAATGTTCCTTTAATTAATTCTCTAGTGCTCTATGTAGGAATGTCGGCCATTCAACAATTGTAGAGCAAAACCACACCTCAACAGCTTGCAGTGCCAACAACACCTATAACTCATAGTGCCCCAATGGACATATTTCAGAGATTGATATTAGATCTGGATACAGAAGGTCGATACTTGTTTCTTAACGCAGTTGCCAATCAATTGCGGTACCCAAATAACCATACCCATTACTTTTCATGTGTGTTGCTCTATCTTTTTGCAGAAGCCAAATAAGGAGATTATCCAAGAACAGATAACAAGAGTACAGTTAGAATGATTGATAGTCAATAGACCTCATCCATGGGGCCTACTCATTACTTTCATTGAACTTATAAAGAATCCACGCTGTAACTTTTGGAATCGTGGATTCACGCACTGTGCTCCTGAAATAGAGAAATTATTCGAGTCAGTTGCTCGTTCTTGTATGGGGCAATCGATGAAACCTGTGGAAGATGAAATTGCCTCTAGTATATCAACAGAAAGCAACCATTGATAATCACAATTCTTTGTATAGTATTTCTGTGTAGTTTTGCTATCTGCTCTCCCTGCACTGCCAAGTGTTATTTGTGATTCATGAGTTATGTATCAATACAGCAATGAATATGATGGCAGAAAAGGAACTACAAGGTTGAAATGGGATTGACACCAACACCAATGCTAAACCTAGATAAATGTCCTGTCATTGTGCCTAATTCATTCTTTTCGAGCCAGGTAATTGTGAACAAGTCACGTGCTGCATAGCGTGGCATGGTTGCTATAGTCCCAATTCAACTTGATGTCCACATATTTAGGTAACACTTACACAGGTGGCAAAGCATGTTTAAACAGAGGCGACAGAGTATCCCATTTGTGAGGAGCCCTTTCAAATGCAGCTGGAAGTCAATGGCATGTGGTAATTTAATTTCATGAATGACAAATGGTGAGATATCCCAGTGTTTAGGCATCGTTGGAATCATATGGTAGACAAGGAATGCAGTTTCAGGGAACACATACCTCAAACACCCTCAGGCATTCGACTGTTGTTGCATTTATGTATTGTGATGTTGTTACAGTCTATGCGCCAGCAAAAGCTTAACAAACCTCCAGCGCGCCAGATGTCTCAAGCAGCAATTAGCAAATGGAACCTTCCTTTGATTTGTTGTCCTGTTTGTTTTAAGAGATAGTCGACAGGTGTCTATTCTTGTAACTGTTTTTCTATTTTTAGAAAGCAGAGGTAGAACGCAAGTCTTTGAGAGAACTGAGATATGTTTTCTTATTTATACACATGTAAATGATGTAAGCAGGATTCGACCTGTGAGGTTCGACTGGGGCTGAGTAAGAGAGGTTTCGACCTGTGGAGTGTTTTTCCATATGGCTGGACTTGTGAGAGGTGTTTTATTGTGCTGGACTGTAGGTTGTGCTTGGTCAGAACATTTTCTGTAATTATTAAATGATCAATCAGTGATGAACATGCTTTTTTTTACAGGATTCTTGTGTGGATGTGTTGGTGGAGTTTCTTTCTTTGTTAAGTTTTTCCTGTGATCATTACATTTGTTTTCAATTTCTTATTATCAGAAGAAGAGTAATAGAGAAGAATTTATCAGCAGATACTCTGCATCTGATCTTGTGATAATCTTTATGTTTTCTTCTGAAAGCCCAGTTTAGGAATTCTTAGTTTCTCCTTTGCTTGGTTTTTTCCTCCCCTTTTTCTTCCTCAAATCAACACCATCAAAACTTAATTCGATCCAACATTGTCGCTACCTTGCCCTGTGAAAGAACTTTGTCCATATCTGAAAGTGAATCACATTTTTAAGCGCAGACCCCATTTTCCCAATGGCCCTCCTTGTTGTCCCAAACTAACCATTTAAAAATCAAAACCTTATACTTTTATAGCTAGCCTAACATTCATCCTATACAAACCAAGTTAAATCGAAAAGAGAGATCCCTCTCTGAGTCTTGGAGGGCTAGATCCAAGACTCGAAGTGGTTCGAGGTTACCTCTGTGATTGCCTCCGCAGCCTTAGGCAAATTACAGAGCGCTAACAGAATACAAAGACATCTTCTCCTCACCCACTAGGGTACCTCTGCACTGTCAAGTCAAGCACTCAATCAATCTGACCCACAATGCACCGCTACCCAATGGGCCAGACTATCATCGCTCTCTATCATAAAATGAGGAAATCAAGCACCGTATCTAAGAGTTTCTTGAAAAGGGGCACATCCACCCAAGCTCATCACCTTGTGGAAACCCAATCATGCTTGTGCAGAAGAAAGACAGGTCCTCGCGATTTTGCATTGATTATTGGGCCCTAAATAAAATCACAGTCATGAACCAGTACCCAATTCCCCGAATTGAAGATCTCCTTGACCAACTCAAGGGGGCCAAATACTTCAGTAAGATCAATCTGAAGTCCATCTACCACCAAGTCCTGATAGAGAAGACCGATGTATGGAAGACTGCCTTCAAGTCTAGAGAAGGTCTTTTTGAATGGTTGGTCATGCCCTTTGTCTTCATAAATTCCCCAACAACTTTCATGAGGATGATGGACGATATCGTGTGGATTTTCACCAATTATTTTGTGGTGGTGTATTTGGACGACATCCTCATATTAAAAAATAATTGGGTGGAACACTTGCAACACATTCAATAGGTTCTGCACACTCTGTGGCAACATACGCTATATGAAAATTTGGAAAAATGCTCCTTCGGCATGAACAAGGTCCAGTACCTAGGATACACTATTAATGAGCATGGGGTGCATGTCAATCCATATAATATCCAGGTCATATGTGATTTCCCAACCTCAACCACACTCACTGAACTTTACAACTTCTTAGGCCTTGCCAATTTCTATCGTAGGTTTGTGTTAGGATTCTCCCACATTGCATGGGCCCTTATCCAAGTGACCAGACCGGGCAGTGGCAACGAAAAATTCGTGTGGGGCCAGTCACAACAAAAAACATTCGATGATTTGAAGGAGTGCTTGTGCTTATCCCCAACGCTCTCATTACTTGACTTGCAAGAACCTTTTGAAATTGAGACAGATGCTTCGAACTATGTTGTGGGCGTAGTTCTCACTCAACGTGGACATCCTGTGGCCTATTATAGTGAGACTTTATCAGGAATTATCTATAAGTACCCCACTTACGACAAATAAATGCACTCCATTGTACAAGTCTGCCACCAATGGAGGAATTACATTCTCGGGAAGGAGACAATTATCCACATTTATCCTAAGCCTCTGTAGTTCATGCAGACATAAGGAAAGATGTAAAATGATCGCCATCAGAAGTGGTCCACATACTTGCAACAGTTCCATCTCAACATCAAGTATAAGATAGGGAGCACCAACCGCATCGCTCATTGCCTCAGTCGACCTCCAGTTGTCGCACTAACCATGATGCTACACTCCTGCGAACATGAGACCTATGGATGGCCCCAACTCTACGAGTAAGATCTTGATTTCGCCACTACCTACCAGATGTTGGGCACAAACATAGTTGTTACTGATTTTCATCTGAAGAAGGGGTTGTTGTGCCATTTGGGCCATCTCTACGTTCCATCAAGCGAGTGAGCGAAGTTCATTTGGGAATCTCACTATAGTCGGGTGGCAAGACACTTCAGCATAGAAAATACAATGGTAGTGTTGCAACAACATTTCTGTTGATTGAAACTCCAACAGGATGTCAACAAGTATATCAGGTCCTATATAGCCTATGTCATTACCAAACCAGCCATTAAGAAACAAGGCATGTACACCCCTCTGCCTACTCCTGACATGCCTTGTGAATCCATCTCGATGGATTACATGTCGGGCCTTCCTTCAACCAAGCAGGGAAATGACTGTGTTTTCGTGGTTGTTGATCGATTTTCCAAGATGGTGATTATGGCCGCCTACAAGAAGAGCAGCACAATAGATGTTGTTAGCACTCTGTGAACTCGTTTGGCTAAGTAAATGAATGACATAAGTAACCTACAAACCAACTTTAAGGCTGGAAACTAGCCTTTCCGACCTAGAGAGGGCTCTCTCGGAGACTTCGTCTCTATACGGGTTGTGGCTTTGAATTGTTAGGTAGATTTAACACGTTCATACAGTATTTCTGGTTCTATTGGCAAGATAATGCAAAACCTTGGGCCATGAAGTCAAATTCCAAAAAACAAGAGAAAGAAATGACTTGGCAACTAAAACTTGAGAGGATAAAGGCTAAGTAGGCAATGGTCTTTCAGTTCGAAATCGTTATGTGTGGCGGGAAAAAAACACGTAAAGTAACTCAGAGCACTGCTGGAGATGAATTATGAATTAACTTAGAAGAAAACATAGTCATCTAAATGGCGAAAGTCTAGAGCACCGCGCGGTGAATTCTAGACTCGTAAAGCGTTCTGATTTAGACAAAAATACAGATATGAATATAAAGAACACAAGAAGCACATATATAAGAGAGGTCACAATACATCAAACCACTACCATTAGAATATTTTCATCAAAGTTTTAGGACCTTTGCATTAAACTTCAATTGGTTTCGAAAATTACATTCAACAATCATTGTCTACATTACTTTGCCAACCAACCTGGCTTACATTGAAAAGATGCAATATATAGAAAAAGATGTGTCGCTTGGGATGCCCTGTCCCCCAACTACTATCCTAGAAATTAGGCTAAGATTATTCCCTGTTAGATGATCCTTTGGATGGCACTTTACTAAGAATAGAAACTCGATCGTACCCAATCATACAATAACCAATGCTTTTACCATAAGAGTTCGATCATCAACAAGATTCCATCGTTAAGAAGTTACATGCCGGTGTTTTTCCTTTGACAGGTTATTGGGACGATCAAGTGCTTTGCCAGACTCCCACCACCCAGTGTAACGGTTTCAATTGTTGTCATGCAATCATTAGCTGAGGTGTGCATGTGGCGGGTAACTGTGAATTGTCACTGATGTTTCCAAGATGACAACGCCAGTCAAGGGACAACACCCTTCTTCAAAATTGTTGTGTGATCAACCTACACTTGTCCTTCACGATAGGTGGGTTACCAGCATTTGCACAATGTATGTTTGTCGCATGGGTACATATCAGAGTCCCTACTTCCCTTGCAGGAAACAGGGCACCGGGGGGGGGGAAATATTGCGTCGCGTTCAAAAAAAACAAAATGGAGTTGGTCAATTATGTTTCTGGCCTCATCTACAGTCTTGATATTCGAAGCGTTTTCCTAAGAGATGATCCATATTTTATGAGCAGAAGGAAATGAATACAAATTATTAATAGGTGCTTAACACAAAATAACAAAGATACAGTAAAACTGGTTTTCTATTCAATAATGAAATAAACTGAAACTGTAAAATGCAGCAGAAACAAGCTTGCTGGAATGGTGGTGGCTTATCTCTGAGAAGAGATGTGACGGTTTTGCTCATTCGCAAGAAGATGATTACCATGAGGCTCTGAAGGCCTTTTTTACCATAAGCAGGAATGCCAAAAACCCTAGACATCCAAAAACCTAACCCTAGGAGATGAAGCGCCAAAAGTCATGTGGGCCCCGTTTGGGTAAGTTAGTACATCAACTTCCCGGGGTCGTAACTTTTGCATACGATCTTCGTTTTAGGTGTATGATAGCCCATTGGAAAGGTATCATCGAGGATATTCATTTTAGGGGCAATATGGAAAGAACTTACATATTGCAAGCCTATTTCCCCAAAAAACATCGTTTAGGGCCTCAAAACGGCTCCGGAAGTGAAAACTGTTAAAAATAGTAAATTACCAAAATTGCCAGAAAATTGTTTTGAGCCAGTTGGAAAAGGTGGGTGGCCACCAATATCCACCTGGATCAATCCTCCCTCCTTAGGAAGAAATGGTATCCATTGCGTTGAGGTCCCCCATCATATGAGGAAATTTCTGTTGAATTTGGCCCCGGATGAGCCACTTGCCTTGGTGCAGGAGTTGCCCTGCTTTGACGACTCGATAAAGCTAGATCCTTTGTCGTCGACTGCCCTTGATTTGTGTGTCCACAATCTGATCATTGGATGCATGTTGTATGCATTCAGGGTTGAGCTCTATTGGTGTCAGTTGTTCTGCTACTTCTGAGGTGTCCAATAATGTTGGGAAATAAGGGCGAAGGAGATCCACATTGAACACTGGGTGCAGGCCAAGGAAAGGAGGATTGTTGAGCTCAAAAGCATTATTCCCCATGGCCTTGGTGATGGTGTACGACCCATAACGGAGTGGGAAAAGCTTCCGATGGGATCCTGTAAGGCGTTCTTTCTGCAAGTGCAACCAAACTTTGTCGCCCACCTCAAACTTATGTGGCACCCGATGTTGATCATGGCGTTGTTTGTACTTGTCATTGGATTTCTATAGGATATCCTAAACCTGTTGGAAGATGTGCTGGATCCACTCAATGAACTAGGTGGCTTTGTCAGCTTCAGCTGGAGCAGGAGATGAGTCGGTCAAGATGACCGCAAGGGGAAGTGCAACATCTATGAGACCCAATGGTTGGAATCCCAACCCCACCTGAAAGGGGTTGTGGCCGGTTGAGCTATGCAGGGCTCGGTTGTAGCTAAGCTGGACATCGGGAAGGCTCTCATCCCATGTACGAGGGTGCTTTGAATTATACATGCGAAGGATATGCACAATCATTCGATTTATGACCTCGGTTTGGCCATCTGCCTGGGGGTGGAAGGTCGTGAATTTGGTGAGCTTGGTGTCCAGTAGTGACCAGAATGTGCTGAGAAATCGACTATGCCGATCTGAGATAATGGTTTGTGGGAGTCCAAAATGTACCCAGACTCGTTCAAAGAAGAGCTTGGCAGTGGCCTCTATTGTGATGCTCTTCATGCAGACAACCAGAATCGCCATCTTAGAAAAACGATCAACAACCACAAAAAAACAATAATTTCCCCGCTTGGTGGACGGGAGGCTCGACATGTAGTCCATTGAGATGGATTCCCATGGCTTGTCAGGAGTAGGAAGAGGGGTGTACATGCCATGTTTCTTATTGGTCGGTTTGGAAATAACGCAGGCAGTGCAGGACCTGATATACTTGTTGACCTCTTGTCGAAGTTTCGTTCAGTAGAAATGTTTCTCTAGCATTGCCACTGTCTTTTCGACGCTAAAGTGTCCTGCCACCCGACTGTAGTGGGCTACCCAGATCAGCTTCGCTCACTCACTTGATGGAACACATATATGGCCTAGACAACACAACAACCCATCCTGAAGATGGAAATTATTGACAACTACGTTTGCACCTAACATTTGGTAGGTGGTGGCGAAGTTTGGGTCTGTCTGATAGAGTTGGGGCCATCCAGAGGTCTCATGGCCGCAAGAGTCTAGCACCATGGTGAGTGTCGCGACTAGTGGTCTACTGAGGCAATCAGCGATGCGATTGGTGCTTCATGTTTTATGCTTGATGTTGAGGTGGAATTGCTATAAGTATGTGGACCACTTTTGATGGCGATCATTTTGCAATTTTCCTTGTGTCTGCATGAACTGCAGTGGCTTATGATCAGTGTGGATGACTATCTCCTTCCCAAGAATGTAATGTCTCCACTGGCAACAGGCTTTCACAATGGAGTACATTTCTTTGTCATAATTAGGGTACTTACGAACAACATCGAATAATGTCTCACTATGATAGGCCACGAGGTGGTCATGTTGATTGAGAACGACACCCACAACATAGTCTGAAGCATCTGTCTCGATCTCAAAGGGTTGTTGCAGGTCTGGTAGTGAAAGTACAGGGGATGAGCACAAGCGCTGCTTCAAATCATCGAATGCTTGTTGTTGGGACCGACCCCACGCAAATTTCTCCTTGCCACTACCCCTTGTTATTTGGTTGAGGGCCCATGCAATATGGGAGAATCCCAACATGAACCTGAGGTAGAAATTGGAAAGGCCTAAGAAGCTCTGAAGCTTAGTGAGTGTAGTTGGGGCTGGCCATTCACAGATGACTTGGATCTTGGCTGGATCCACATGTACATCATGCTGATCAATGATGTAGCCCAGGTAATCAACCCTGTCCATTCCAAGGAGCATTTTTCCAAGTTGGCGTATAGCTTGTGCTGCCGCAAGGTGTGCAGAACCTACTGAATATGTTGTAAGTGTTCGAACCAACTCTTGTTGTAAATGAGAATGTCATCCAGATACACCACTACAAAAGTATTGGTGAATGGTCGCAGGATATCGTCCATCATCCCCGTGAAAGTGGTCGGAGCATTTGTCAAACCAAAGGGCATGACCAACCATTCCAAAAGGCCTTCCTTTGACTTGAAGGCAGTCTTCCATACATTTGTCTGTTCTATCGATACCTGGTGGTAGCTAGACTTCAGATCAATCTTACTGAAGTATTTGGCCCCCGTGAGTTGATCAAGGAGGTCGTCGATTCGGGGAATCAGGTACCGGTTTCTGACTGTAATTTTATTCAGAGCCCAGTAATCAATGCATAGTCGCCAGGTTCCATCTATCTTTTGTACCAGCACGATTGGGCTCCCGCAAGGTGATGAGATGGGACGGATGTGCCCCTTGTGGAGAAGTTCTTGGATTTGTCGCTTGATCTCCTCATTCTCTAATAAAGAGTGGCGATAGACTGTCCCATTGGGCAGCGGTGCGTCGGGGGTCAGATCGATGGGGTGCTTGACCTGGCAGTGCAGAGGTACCCCAGTAGGTGAGGAGAAGATATCCAAGTATTATTCCATGACCTTATCTACTTGCTTATGTTGTGTGGAGAGGTTGACCACAGAGACCCTGGATGTGGCTATGATCTTTTGCTTATTCTGAGAGTGAATCATGAAGAATACAAACTTCCCCGTATGAGAGATGACCTTCCTGCATTGCTTAGCAGAGATCAAAGAAATAACACTAGGTGGGACTGCCTCGGGTATCCTGTATAATTTCATGTTCAAAGTAATAATAACACTACGAGGCCTAGACTCATATACAACATGATGTTTCCATAAATAAGGTTGGCCCAAAA
>ML814597.1:99530-111648 GCA_009831015.1 Picea engelmannii
AGTGGATGAAGCTTTTGATGGGGTCCTATAAGGCGTTCTTTCTACAAGTGCAACCAAACTTTATCTCCCACCTAAAACTTGTGTGGCACCCGGTGTTGATCATGGCATTGCTTATGCTTGGCATTGGACTTCTACAAAATGTCTTGAACCTATTAGCGGATGTGTTGGATTCATTCGATCAACTAGGTGGCTTTGTTGGCTTTGGTTTGTGCATGGGACGATTCTGCATGTGTGGATGCAAGGGGTAGTGCAACATCCATGGGACCTAATGGTTGAAATACCAACCCCACCTGAAAGGGGATGTGATCGGTTGAGCTATGTATGGATCTGTTGTAACTATGTTGAACATGGGGAAGAATCTCATCCCATGTGCACAGATTCTTGGAATACTACATGCGCAAGATATGCACGATCATCCTATTGACAACCTCAGTTTGGCCATCCGTTTGTGTAATGATCCCAAGCCAATTTTTTTTGCTTGAAACCACTAACTATCTCTGTGGTGTATGATGTGTAGGTGACTTATTGAGTTATCCAGTTATTAAGTGTGTTCATACAAGATTCATCCAACACATGAAAGATCACAATATATTCAAGATATAGAAACACAAGCAAAGATCTGACCTTTTATTATAAGAAGCATGGAACCAATACAATAGAGGGCAGATCTGGAATAATCCTTAGATGGCCCAATAAATAAGAAATACGAGCTGCTACAAAATTCTCTATCGATACAAAATAAGCCTCCAAAGGCTGAATGAGAGATGAAGACCGATACAAGTAGATCTGAATGTCGATTCCTCAAGCTGGAAGATGCCACGCTCCACTGGAAGACTGAAAACCATCAATAACTCGGCCCAACTGCAAGAAGACTCCAAATGAGCCCAAACTCTACCAGCTGATAGATCTGGGTGATAGGAACACCCTCCTGAAATCTCAAGCTGAACGACCAAGGCAAACTCCTCCAAACTCTTAATCTTCTACTGAAGTTGCACCCTCCTGGATGCCTGGAACCCTAGGTAATTCGACCCTGATGAGAAAAGCCTCCAAATGCCCTGAAACTCCCCAAGAATGTAGATTGGGCTATGAAAACCCTGTAGGAGAAGTTTCAGACTCAACTTCCAGGTGAAGCTCTCTAGATTTGAGATTTACTGAATCATAGGACGTCCCCTTTGCCTCTAAGACGTCCCAATCTGAAGCTAAATATCTGATGGTGATAACTCTCCAGAAAAACCCTCAAAATGATGGTTGTGCCCTTGCAAATAAAACCCAAGTGACAGAATGGCCACAGGCTCTCTTGATAAGCTGGATCGAACCCTTCTCTAGGTGATGGTGCGCTCTTGTTGGAAACTCAAGGACAGTACGACCCTGCTATCTTTTGAAGCGCTAGATGGAAATATGTTGAGTGTAGAATGGTGTGGAGGAGTCTTTCATCCCCGAGACCAAGCTGTGGAACAAGGTGAGTGGGTCTTTCACCACTGAGTTTCTCACAAGGGTTTGTACAGCAAAACCCCCAAACTGTATGCTCAAGAGCAATAACAAGCAATATACCAAATCCAGAATGAATAATAGGTGCGCCCCAACCTTCTATTTATACTTTTTCTTCTATTCCTCTATTGAGTTAGATTAACTCCTAGGGTTAACTTCTATTCTATTATTGAGTTATCTTTTACTCCTTTTAACCTTTTTCTTCAAGTCAACTTAAGAATATAACCTTAGTTTAGTTGACTCTCCCCTTTAGTGTGAGACTATGACCTAGTGGGGATGCCCAGGCCACTGAGTCTCCTCATCACCTCTTTATCAAGAGGTGGGGGACATTACAGTTTGGGGGTGGAAGGACGTGGATTTGGTGAGCTTGGTGTCCAGTTGTGACCATAGGCTCTACCATAATGTGTTGAGGAATCGAGTGTCCTGATCAGAGACGATGGTTTGTTGTATACCAAAATGTACCCACACTCGTTCAAAGAAAAGATTGGCAGTGGCATCTGTTGTGATGCTCTTCTTGTAGGAGACCATAATCACCATCTTGGAAAATCGATCAACAACCATGAAAACACAGTCATTTCCCTGCTTCGTTGAAGGAAGGCTCGACATGTAATCCATTGAGATGGATTCACAGGTCCTGTCGGGAGTAGGAAGAGGGTTGTACATGCCTTGTTTCTTAATGGACGGTTTGGAAATGACATAGGTTGTGCAAGACCTGATATACTTTTTGACATCCTTTTGGAGCTTCAGCCAATAGAAATGTTGTTGCAACACTACCATTATATCTTCTATGCCGAAGTGTCCTTCCACCCGACTATAGTGAGCTTCCCAAATCAACTTTGCTCGCTCACTTGATGGAAAGCAGAGATGGCCCAGATGGCACAACAACCCCTCCTGCAGATGAAAAACAGTAACAACTGTGTTTGTGCCCAACATCTGGTAGGTAGTGGAAAACTCAGGATCTCACTTGTAGAGTTGGGGCCATCCGGAGGTCTCATATTCACAGGAGTGTAGCATCATTGTTAGTGCGAAAACTGGAGGTACATTCCTTCCTGGGAAATGTGAATTTCTTAAGAAGATTCATCTTGAATCTGGCTAAGATTATAAAGCATATCACAAGCATGCTCATAAAGGGTAATGAGATCAAATGGAGCCCTGAATCCAGGAGATCGTTTGAAGACATCAAGGTAGCACTGACCAAAGCTCACGTATTGGCCAGCCTGGATTTCACAAAGGATATCATCTTGTTCTCATTCACCTCGGAGAATACCATCGTTGGAATACTATTACAGAAGGACGACCAAAATTTTGAAAAGCCTATAGCCTACTTCAGCAGGACGTTGAGAGATTCCCCACTGAGGTATGATATTATGGAAAAAAAGCATACGCCTTGGTGAAATCCCTCAAGTAGTTCAGGACTTATATACTGCATTCCCGCATTATTGCTTACATGCCTAGTAATTCAGTCAAAGACATCCTCACTCAGCTTGACCTTAAGGGGAGAAGAGGTAAGTGGATCGCAGTCATGTTGGAATACGACCTCGAAATCAAGCCCACAAAGTTGATTAAGGGTCAGGGGCTCGCAAAATTGATGGCGCAGTCGAACTGCGATGTTTTGGGAATAAAATTCATTGTTGATCTGTTAGAGAACCCTCAAGAAGAAGAAGCCCTACCGGTGTCTCAGAAATTCATCGATTCACCTTGGTACACATACATCATTTTATGTGTTGAAGAATCTGCAAGCTCCTCCAGGGTTAAGTAAGACCAAGGCCAAAGTTTTTAAAGCCGAAGGCTACTAAGTTCTGCATCTTAGATAACTCTCTGTATTGGAAAGATCCCAGAGGGATATTGTTGAGTTGCTTACTGGAAGATGATGCGCAACGAGCCATCAGGGAATTCCATAAAAGCGACTACGGAGGGCATCACTACTGGAAAACCACCGCACATAGGACGAGTTATTATTGGCCCAACATTTTTGAAGTTGTATACAAAGAAGTTTCCAATTGCCATGAGTGCCAGATATTTGATGGAAGGAGAAAGCTGCAAAAGCTGCAACCCTTTCCGTTGAAACCAATCTTTGTCGAAGCACCATTCATGCAATGGGGCCTAGACTTTATAGGAGATATTCATCTTCCATCCTCGTCGCAACACAAATGGATACTTACGACTACGGATTACTTCACCAAATGGATCGAAGCAGTCCTAATGAGGCAGGCTACCGATACGGTCATCATTAAGTTTCTGGAGACCAACATTTTGTCTAGGTTCAAGTGCCCTATCAAGATCACCACGGATAACGCAAAGAAGGGTGCCCTATTTAAGTCCAATAAAATGGAGAAGTTTTGTAAAGATTACAATATAACCCTGAGACATTCTACGACATATTACCCACAGGGTAATGGGTTAACAGAATCATCAAATAAAAGCTTAACTAGGATTATTAAGAGGCTCCTCCAGGACAACAAGAAGGCTTGACACAAGAAGCTTATCTACGCGATGTGGGATGACAGGATCACTACCAAAAACTCCATATCTACGTCACCATTCCAAATTATATATGACGTGGATGTAGTTTTCCCTACCTCACTGGGATTGCCCATCAGGAAGTTGATGCAAGAGTAAGAGGCCGAGCCAGACAACGCTCAGAGGAGAATAAATCAACTAATTCACGCACAACAGATGAGGGAGCAGGTTTTCAACCAATCACAACTTCACCAAGATAGGATGAATAAAATTTTCGACAAACACTCTAAACAGGAGAATTTTAAGGTGGATGATTTTGTGCTAAAGTGGGACACGAGGAACGAAGACAAGGGAAAGAATGGAAAATTTGATCATCTTTGGATGGGACCTTTCTGAATCATCGCATACCACAAAAGCAACACATATATGCTACAAGAGCTTAACGGAGAGCTCACTGGTGGGGTCATGTAAATGGCAGGTTCCTCAAACACTCTATGGTCTAGTAAGGTCTGTTTAGTTTTTGATGTCATTGTAAATAGCCGTTTCATTTTTTGTTTTCAAAAAAGTCATTTCGAGTCAGTATGTCCGCAAGAAGTTGAAGCCCAGAGTGAAGGCCCTAAGTTTATGTTGAGTCTGATCGTATCTATGTCAATAAGGTCTAGGGTGTGTTTTTTCCTTTGTTTCAGAGTCTGAAAGTCAAATAAGGCCCAATGGTCAGGCACCTGGTCTGTTGTTCTTTGCCACCTCATTGGGAGGATAGCATCCCCGTTGGAGCCAGCTGTTAGCGCCGTCATTTTTTCAGTTAGAGTCAGTCATAGTCGAGTCATAGTCGGTGTGTCAAAGCGTGTGAGGTCAGGTACCGAACAACGAATGAGTCGAAGTCAACAAGTGGTTGGTTTGGCCCTTGGAGTCAGGAATGGACGTCATAATCAAACATGTGTAAATGATAAAGGTCTTTTCCCAAAAGGTCGGGTCCTGTCAGATGAGGAGGTCTTTCGTGCCAAATGCTGAAGCAAGTTGTTCTAGTTAGGGTCACGTCGGCGGATATAACGACCATCATCAACTCATTATGAAGTCAGAAAGGATAAGAAATCACGACACTCATGTCACGTATACTCTGCAGCTCTTATCATCTGTACTTCACACACTCCGAATTGTACTCATTGTGCGAATGTGCTGCACAAATCTTCGACCTGCTTTCAAACTTCTCATCACCATGGATTCAATGTTCCCTGTCATGATTCCATCCCTCACCCATCCAATTATAAATGTCGGTCGCTCCACGTATATTCCATTTACCAACCAAGTCTATGTGTTGTTTGTAACCTTTTTCGCAAGCCCCGAGTTTCCCGCTACAGGAAATCTGGTTTGCCATCAGCTATGTCACAAACTAGGTCTTTCAAGACTGTCGCGTTTGTTCCATCTTAAATCATAGTTTGGAGCCGGTCGAATTTGGTCACCAGTTAGTCTTTCAGACGATAAGTCCTCTCACGATCATCCCCTCATTCTCAGAGTTATCATCACATCCAAATTCTCTTTCACGCTCCCCTACTGCGACGAGCTTGCCATCATCATTGTCACAACATCGACCTGTCCTCGCACCAAGAGTCTTTGTGGCACTAGGGGGCCTGCGCAGTGAATTCCCAAAATCGTACTCGCTTATCGCGCAAAGTTCCGCTACCGCCCCTCCGACAGGTCTGGGCTAAAAGAATATTGTCGCAAAAGGGGTGGCATCTTCACTACCGCGTGCGTGGAACAAACACACACTGCACCATGGTGACATCCCATAACATAAAGAAAGGGGCGTGAAGTGGCAGAACTGTGGGGTCCGAGCCTCAAAACTTAGCATTGGTAAATGAAGATCTGGATGTCAAAGCATCTTTCAAACATGTCGGATGCATGCTTTATTGCAAGAAAATCCAAGGATTCAACATGAAACTGGTGGAACAGTTCGCGCTCAGATTCAACGGGTTTCGCGCGGTGATCGCAGGAATCACATTTCAGGTGACGGAAGAAACTCTGTCAGCCATGATGAAGATCCCTCCACGCAATGAAAGGTGGTCTAAGGGCATGCCTTTGGACATGCTATGCTACAAGGAATTCATCAAACTGAACTGCTTAAACGAGAAAGTTGAAACGCACATTCCAAGTCGATATCTATAGGAGCCTTTTCAGAAACTCCTGAGGGTGATTAGAAATTATTTCACCTGTGAAAGAAGGTCTGACAGAATACACCCACATCACATCATATTGTTGATGAATTTCACAAGAAAGAGACCATTGAACCTGCCTTTCTTCTTGCACCAAATCCTTCGAGAAATGGCAGACAACATCCAAGCTGAAGCAAACTAGCCGAAGAAGAACTTATCTCACATCTCACTAATCAAATTGGGAAAGAGTTGGGATTCGTTTCTACTTGCAGCCGAAATTCCCAGGGATCCCAAAGGAGATCCCCCTCTACCCACGGGAAAAGAAACATCACAAAGCGCGAAGGTAGAAATATGAAGGGTTGTAGAGAAAGGAAAGACATTGGAAGCCTTTTCCCCCCAATAGCCGATACCCCGGAAAATGGGCAGGCCAAGGAAGAACAAAGATACCGGGAAGGCCCAAGCCCCGAGCAAGTCGCGCACAACATCAGTTGTTGAGGAATTACTCATGCGCGTTATTCGACTGGAGCCTACCGAAGGTTCAAAGCAAGAAACCTGCGCCAAAGGGAGAAGGTCGGACGCTGAATACATGGATATTCATGACCCGTCACGGTAGCTAAAGCAAGCGCAACTTGCTATTGCTGAGCTGTACCAGGAAAACAAGGAGTTGAGGAAGCAGTTAGCTGAAAAGACCGTTGAGACATCGAGACATCAACATCACCGGGCCGAGAAGGGAATGTGACTTGGCTCAAGAGGTAGCTCAGAGAAGCGCAATATACAATCATGCAGTTGGGCGAAGCATAGAGAATGTGAGAGGAGAGAATTGTGGAGCACTTCAGGGAATGTGGGTCGACCATGGAAAATATTTGCACAATTCTAGCGAGTTCTCAAACGAAGCTGAGAGGGAACGCGGTTTTGCGAAGACAAGTAAAGAATCTGGAAAGGCACAACTAATCTCTTGATCTAGGTGGATATTGGTGGCCACCTATCTTTTCCAACTGGCTCAAAATAGTTTTCTGGCAATTTTGGTAATTTACTATTTTTAGCAGTTTTCACTTCCGGAGCCGTTTTGAGGCCCTAAACGATGTTTTTTGGGAAAACAGGTTTGCATTAATCAAATTCTATCAATATTTTTACCGAAAATGGATCTCCTTGACGATACCTTTCCAACGGGCTATCATACGCCTAAAATGGAGATCGTATGCAAAAATTACGGCCTCGGGAAGTTGATGTACTAACTTACCCAAACGGGGCCTACATGACTTTTGGCACTTCATCTCCTAGGGTTAGGTTTTTGGATGTCTAGGGTTTTTGGAATTTCTACTTATGGTAAAAAAGGCCTTCAGATCCTCATGGTAATCATCTTTTTGCAAATGAGCGCAACCGTCACATCTCTTCTCAGAGATAAGTCGCCACCATTCCAACAAGCTTGTTTCCGCTGCATTTTACAGTTTCAACTTATTTCATTATTAGATAGAAAACCAGTTTTATTGTATCTCTGTTATTTTGTGTTAAGTACCTGTTAATAATCTATATTCATTTCATTTTTCTCATAAAATCTGGATTAATGGTATCAGAGTCGTCTGCTCCTTGTTGTCTTAATGCATGTCCCCAACGAGGTCGGAGTACAAAGAGTTGGGTCTTTAGCTTGTTTCTCTTGAGGACAAAATCTCTCACACGCCCAAGCGACCTCTCATGGCAGGAGAAAAGAAAGATGATGGGATATGAGATCCTTTCAAACTGTTGATTGAGGAAGCCCTCACGCGACAGAGGAACGAGATGATGGATAGTTTCGCGCAAATCCTTTGAAGACTACCAACAAGCGACACATCTTCTTCGAGCAGAGGTGGCACCCCCTTCAAGGTACAAATAAACTTCGATATTCCTATATTTGAAGGTCAGATTGACACAGATGTTGTAGACAAGTGGTTGAATTTGCTAGAAGGATATTTTTCTGTCCATAACTTTTCGAATAGAGAAAAGATTACTTTTGCACTCCTCAAAGCCGTTCCCCATGTCAAAGATTGGTGGGAAACTTTTTGTGAGCAAAAGAAAATAGAGGAACCCTCATTATTTACAGTCACAGCCACCTAGGAATCCTTCAGGGATGCTATTAAGGAACAATACTACCCTATTGGAAGTTATGACGACTTATATACTAAATGGACCACACTGCGGCAACAAAGAGACCAAGTAGTGATAGATTTCACAAATATCTTCCATACCTTGCACACCAAGCTAGGTATCAAATATTCAGAGAGACATCTGGTGCTCAAGTATCACAGTGTTCTGCATAGATACATCCAGACCGAAATGGAATTTCTGGACATCTCATCCTTGGGCGCGGCCTACCGATATGCCGTCAAAATCAAGCAGAAGCTCAAACAAAAGACGCGGCAATTTGGGCCTAGGAACCCCTCACAACAAAAGTCAGGAAAGGGCGGCCCCAACCCACAGAACAAAGGATAGAGCAAATATGGATAGTATCAGGACAACCAGTCCAAGCTGCAAGAAAAGAAGGACACCGGAAAGACAAAGATAGATACTAGGAAGTGGTGCGACTTCGATAAGAGCCCTTGGCACAACACTGTTGATTGTCGCTCAAAGCAGTCATTGGTGGTCGAAGTGAAAGCCTCTAAATCAGATGCGGGTTTTGACTCTAAGCTAGAACCAGAAAGGGGAAGATGGATCATTGACACGGAACCCAGTGCCACCGTTGGTACCACTAAGCTCCAGCCAGGTGAACCAGATGAGCCAAAAGAAGGAGAGCACCTCTTCCATTCACAGATGTGGGTAAAAGGCACCCCGCTGCACTTCATTGCTAATAGTGGTAGCCAGAAGAACCTCATCTCAGCAGAGGTCGTCAAGTAGCTGGCCCTGCTGACAACGCCGCACCCACAACCCTACACCATTGGATGGCTCCGCCAAGGAAGCGATCTTTGCGTTAGCCAACAGTGTCGACTGTCGTATGATATCAAGCCCTTCAAAGATGAGGTATTGTGTGATGTTGCTCCTCTCGAAGTTTGTGATGTTCTTTTGGGCCAACCTTATTTATGGAAACGTCATGTTGTATATGAGTCTAGGCCTCGTAGTGTTATTATTACTTTGAACAGAAAATTGTACAGGATACCCGAGGCAGTCCCACCTAGTGTTATTTCTTTGATATCTGCTAAGCAATGCAAAAAGGTCATCTCTGAGACGGGGAAGTTTGTATTCTTCATGATTCACTCTCAGAATAAGCGAAAGATCATAGCCACATCTAGGGTCTCTGTGGTCAACCTCTCCACACAACAGAAGCAAGTAGATAAGGTCATGGAAGAATACTTGGATATCTTCTCCTTACCTACCGAGGTACCTCTGCACTGTCAGGTCAAGCACCCCATCGATCTGACCCCCGACGCACTGCTGCCCAATGGGACAGTCTATCACTGCTGTTTATTAGAGAATGAGGAGATCAAGCGACAAATCCAAGAACTGCTCCACAAGGGGCACATCCGTCCCATCTCATCACCTTGCGAGAGCCCAATCGTGCTGGTACAAAAGAAAGATGGAACCTGGCGACTATGCATTGATTACCGAGCTCTAAATAAAATCACAGTCAGAAACCGGTACCTGATTCCCCGAATCGACGACCTCCTTGATCAACTCACAGGGGCCAAATACTTCAGTAAGATTGATCTGAAGTCTGGCTACCACCAGGTCTCGATAGAACAAACAGATGTATGGAAGACTGCCTTCAAGTCAAAGGAAGGCCTTTTGGAATGGTTGGTCATGCCCTTTGGTTTGACAAATGCTCCGACCACTTTCATGAGGATGATGGATGATATCCTGCGACCATTCACCAATACTTTTGTAGTGGTGTATCTGGATGACATTCTCATTTACAACAAGACTTGGGCCAAACACTTACAACATATTCAATAGGTTCTGCACACCCTGCGACAGCACAAGCTATACGCCAACTTGGAAAAATGCTCCTTCGGCATGGACAAGGTCCATTACCTGGGCTACATCATTGATCAACATGACGTATATGTGGATCCAGCCAAGATCCAAGTCATATGTGAATGGCCAGCCCCAACTACACTCACTAAGCTTTGGAGCTTCTTAGGCCTTTCCAATTTCTACCGCAGGTTCGTGTTGGGATTCTCCCATATTGCATGGGCCCTCAACCAAATAACCAGGGGTGGTGGTAGAGAGAAATTTGCGTGGGGTCAGTCCCAACAACAACATTCAATGATTTGAAGCAGCGCTTGTGCTCATCCCCTGTACTTTTACTACCAGACCTGCAACAACCCTTTGAGATCAAGACAAATGCTTCAGACTATGTTGTGGGCGTCGTTCTCACTCAACACGACCACCCCGTGGCCTATCATAGTGAGACATTATTCGATGTTGTTCGTAAGTACCCTAATTATGAAAAAGAAATGTACTCCATTATGAAAGCCTGTTGCCAGTGGAGACATTACATTCTTGGGAAGGAGACAATCATCCACACTGATCATAAGCCACTGCAGTTCATGCAGACACAAGGAAAATTTCAAAATGACGCCATCAAAAGTGGTCCACATACTTATAACAATTCCACCTCAACATCAAGTATAAAACATGAAGCACCAATCACATCGTTGATTGCCTCAGCAGACCGCTAGTCGCGACACTCACCATGGTGCTAGACTCTTGCGGCCATGAGGCCTATGGATGGCCCCAACTCTATGAGACAGACCCAAACTTCGCCACCACCTACCAAATGTTAGGTGCAAACGTAGTTGTCGATAATTTCCATCTTCAGGATGGGTTGTTGTGTTGTCTAGGCCATATATGTGTTCCATCAAGTGAGCGAGCGAAGCTGATCTGGGAATCCCACTACAGTCGGGTGGCAGGACACTTCGGCGTCGAAAAGACAGTGGTGATGCTAGAGAAACATTTCTATTGAACGAAACTTCGACAAGAGGTCAACAAGTATATCAGGTCCTGCACTGCCTGCGTTATTGCCAAACCAACCACTAAGAAACATGGCATGTACACCCCTCTTCCTACTCCTGACAGGCCATGGGAATCCATCTCAATGGACTACATGTTAGGCCTCCCGTCCACCAAGCGGGGAAATGACTGTTTTTTTATGGTTGTTGATCATTTTTTTGTGGTTGTTGATCATTTTTCTAAGATGGCGATTCTAGTTGTCTGCATGAAGAGCATCACAATAGAGGCACCTGCCAAGCTCTTCTTTGAATGAGTCTGGGTACATTTTGGACTCCCACAAACCATTATCTCAGATCGGGATAGTCAATTTCTCAGCACATTCTGGTCACTACTGGACACAAAGCTCACCAAATCCATGACCTTCCACCCCCAGGCAGATGGCCAAACCGAGGTCATAAATCGAATAATTGTGCATATCCTTCGCATGTATAATTCAAAGCACCCTCGTACATGGGATGAGAGCCTTCCCGATGTCCAGCTTAGCTACAACCGAGCCCTGCATAGCTCAACCGGCCACAACCCCTTTCAGGTGGGGTTGGGATTCCAACCATTGGGTCCCATAGATGTTGCACTTCCCCTTGCGGTCACCTCGACCGACTCATCTCCTGCTCCAGCTGAATCTGACAAAGCCACCTGGTTCATTGAGCGGATCCAGCACATATGCCAATAGGTTTAGGATATCCTACATAAATCCAATGACAAGTACAAACAACGCCATGATCAACATCGGGTGCCACATAAGTTTCAGGTGGGCGACAAAGTTTGGTTGCACTTGCAGAAAGAACGCCTTACAGGATCCCATCGGAAGCTTTGCCCACTCCGTTATGGGTCGTACACCATCACCAAGGCCATGGGGGATAATGCTTTTGAGCTCAACATTCCTCCTTTCCTTGGCCTGCACCCAGTGTTCAATGTGGATCTCCTTCGCCCTTATTTCCCACCATTATTGGACACCTCAGAAGTAGCAGAACAACTGACACCAATAGAGCTCAACCGCGAATGCATACAACATGCATCCAATGATCAGATTGTGGAAACAC
>ML814597.1:111698-134052 GCA_009831015.1 Picea engelmannii
CTCCTTCGCCCTTATTTCCCACCATTATTGGACACCTCAGAAGTAGCAGAACAACTGACACCAATAGAGCTCAACCGCGAATGCATACAACATGCATCCAATGATCAGATTGTGGAAACACAAATCAAGGGCAGTAGACGGCAAAGGATCTAGCTTTATCGAGTCGTCAAAGCATGGCAACTCTTGCACCAAGGCAAGTGGCTCATCCGGGGCCAAATTCAACAGAAATTTCCTCATCTGATGGGGGACCTCAACGCAATGGATACCATTACTTCCTAAGGAGGGAGGATTGATCCAGGTGGATATTGGTGGCCACCCACCTTTTCCAACTGGCTCAAAACAATTTTCTGGCAATTTTGGTAATTTACTATTTTTAGTAGTTTTCACTTCCGGAGCCGTTTTGAGGCCCTAAACGATGTTTTTTGGGAAAATAGGCTTGCAATATGAAAGTTATTTCCATATTGCCCCTAAAATGAATATCCTCGACGATACCTTTCCAACGGGCTATCATACGCCTAAAACAAAGATCGTATGCAAAAGTTACGACCCCGGGAAGTTGATGTACTAACTTACCCAAACGGGGCCCACATGACTTTTGGCGCTTCATCTCCTAGGGTTAGGTTTTTGGATGTCTAGGGTTTTTAGCATAACTTCTTATGGTAAAAAAGGCCTTTAGAGCCTCATGGTAATCATCTTCTTGCGAATGAGTGCAACCGTCACATCTCTTCTCAGAGATAAGCCACCACCATTCCAGCAAGCTTGTTTCCGCTGCATTTTACAGTTTCAGTTTATTTCATTATTGAATAGAAAACCAGTTTTACTGTATCTTTGTTATTTTGTGTTAAGCACCTATTTATAATCTGTATTCATTTCCTTCTTCTCATAAAATTTGGATCATCTCTTAGGAAAACGCTTCGAATATCAAGACTGGAGATGAGGCCAGAAACATAATTGACCGACCCCATTTTAGTTTTTTTGAACGTGACACAATATTCCCCCCGTGCCCTGTTTCCTGCAAGGGAAGTAGGGACTCTGATATGTACCCATGTGACAGACATACATTGTGCAAATGCTGGTAACCCACCTATCGCGAAGGACAAGTGTAGGTTGATCACACAACAATTTTGAAGAAGGGTGTTGTCCCTTGACTGGTGTTGTCATCTTGGAAACATCGGTGACAGTTCACGGTTACCCACCACATGCACACCTCAGCCAATGATTGCGCGACAACAATTGAAACCGTTACACTGGGTGGTGGGAGTCTGACAAAGCACTTGATCGTCCCAATAACCTGTCAAAGGAAAAACACCGACGTGTAACTTCTTAACGATGGAATCTTGTCATTGATCGAACTCTTATGGTAAAAGCGTTGGTTATTGTATGAATGGGTACGATCGAGTTTCTATTCTTAGTAAAGTGCCATCCAAAGGATCATCTAGTAGGGAATAATCTTAGCCTAATTTCTAGGATAGTAGTTGGGGGACAGGGCAACCCAAGCAGCACATATTTTTCTATATATTGCATCTTTTCAATGTAAGTCAGGTTGGTTGGCAAAGTAATGTAGACAGTGATTGTTGAATGTAATTTTCGAAACCAATTGAAGTTTAATGCAAAGGTCCTGAAACTTTGATGAAAATATTCTAATGGTAGTGGTTTGATGTATTGTGACCTCTCTTATGTATATGCTTCTTGTGTTCTTTATATTCATATCTGTATTTTTGTCTAAATACGCTTTACGAGTCTAGAATTCACCGCGCGGTGCTCTAGACTTTCACCATTTAGACGACTGTGTTTTCTTCTAAGTTAATTCAGAATTCATCTCCAGCGGTGCTCTGAGTTACTTTATGTGTTTTTCTCCCACCACACATAACGATTTCGAACTGAAAGACCGTTGCCTACTTAGCCTTTATCCCCTCAAGTTTTAGTTGCCAAGTCATTTCTTTCTCTTGTTTTTTGGAATTTGACTTCATGGCCCAAGGTTTTGCATTCTCTTGTCAATAGAACCAGAAATACTGTACGAACGTGTTAAATCTACCTGACAATTCAAAGCCACAACCCGTATAGAGACGAAGTCTCCGAGAGAGCCCTCTCTAGGTCGGAAAGGCTAGTTGTTTCCGGCCTTAAAGTTGGTTTGTAGGTTACTTGTGTCATTCATTTCCTTAGCCAAATGAGTTCACAGAGTGCTAACAACATCTATTGTGATGCTCTTCTTGTAGGCGGCCATAATCACCATCTTGGAAAATCGATCAACAACCACGAAAACACAGTCATTTCCCTGCTTGGTTGAAGGAAGGCCTGACATGTAATCCATCGAGATGGATTCACAAGGCATGTCAGGAGTAGGCAGAGGGGTGTACATGCCTTGTTTCTTAATGGATAGTTTGGTAATGACATAGGCTGTACAGGACCTGATATACTTGCTGACATCCTGTTGGAGTTTCAACCAATAGAAATGTTGTTGAAACACTACCATTGTATTTTCTATGCCAAAGTGTCCTGCCACCCGACTGTAGTGAGCTTCCCAAATCAACTTCGCTCGCTCGCTTGATGGAATGTAGAGATGGCCCAGATGGCACAACAACCCTTCTTTAGATGAAAATCAGTAACAACTGTGTTTGTGCCCAACATCTGGTAGGTAGTGGCGAAATCAAGATCTTACTCGTAGAGTTGGGGCCATCCATAGGTCTCATGTTCGCAGGAGTGTAGCATCATGGTTAGTGCGACAACTGGAGGTCGGCTGAGGTAGTGAGCAATGTGGTTGGTGCTCCCTGTCTTATACTTGATGTTGAGATGGAACTGTTGCAAGTATGTGGACCACTTCTGATGGCGGTCATTTTGCATCTTTCCTTATGTCTGCATGAACTGCAGAGGCTTAGGATCAATGTGGATAATTGTCTCCTTCTCGAGAATGTAATTCCTCCATTGGTGGCAGATTTGTACAATGGAGTGCATTTATTTGTCGTAAGTGGGGTATTTATAGATAATTTCTGATAAAGTCTCACTATAATAGGCCACAGGATGTCCACGTTGAGTGAGAACTACGCCCACAACATAGTCCGAAGCATCTGTCTCAATTTCAAAAGGTTCTTGCAAGTCAAGTAATGAGAGTGTTGGGGATAATCACAAGCACTCCTTCAAATCATCGAATGTTTTTTGTTGCGACTGGCCCCACACAAATTTTTCATTGCCACCGCCCAGTCTGGTCACTTGGATAAGGGCCCATGCAATGTGGGAGAATCCCAACACAAACCTATGATAGAAATTGGCAAGGCCTAAGAAGTTGTGAAGTTCAGTGAGTGTGGTCGAGGTTGGGCAATCACATATGACCTGGATATTGTATGGATCGACATGCACCCCATGCTCATCAACAATATATCCTAGGTACTAGACCTTGTTCATGCCGAAGGAGCATTATTCCAAATTTTCATATAGCGTCTGTTGCCACAGAGTGTGCAGAACCTACTGAATGTGTTGCAAGTGTTCCACCCAATTATTTTTCAATATGAGGATGTCGTCCAAATACACCACCACAAAATAATTGGTGAAAATCCACACGATATCGTCCATCATCCTCATGAAAGTTGTTGGGGAATTTATCAAGACAAAGGGCATGACCAGCCATTCAAAAAGACCTTCTCTGGACTTGAAGGCAGTCTTCCATACATCAGTCTTCTCTATCAGGATTTGGTGGTAGCCAGACTTCAGATTGATCTTACTGAAGTATTTTCCCCCCTTGAGTTGATCAAGGAGATCTTCAATTCGGGAAATTGGGTACTGGTTCATGACTGTGATTTTATTTAGGGCCCAATAATCAATGCGAAATCACGAGGACCTGTCTTTCTTCTGCACAAGCATGATTGGGCTTCCACAAGGTGATGAGCTTGGGTAGATGTGCCCCTTTTCAAGAAACTCTTGGATACGGTGCTTGATTTACTCATTTTATGATAGAGAGCGATGATAGTTTAGCCCATTGGGTAGCGGTGCGTTGGGGGTCAGATTGATTGAGTGCTTGACTTGACAGTGCAGAGGTACCCTAGTGGGTGAGGAGAAGAAGTCTTTGTATTCTTCCACGATCTTATCCACTTGCTTCTGTTGTGTGGAGAGACCTGTCACAGAGGCCATGGATGTGGTTGCAACCTTCTGCTCACTTTGAGTGCAAATCATGAAGAAGACAAACTTCCCATCCTGAAAGATGGCCTTTCTGCATTGCTTGGCAGAGATCAAGGAAATGGCGATAAATGGGACTACCTCGAGTATCCTGTATAATTTCTTGTCCAAAATAATAATAACACTACGAGGCCTAGACTCATATACAACATGATGTTTCCATAAATAAGGTTGGCCCAAAAGAACATCACAAACTTAAAGTGGGGTGGCATCACATAATACCTCATCTTTGAAGGGCTTGATGTCGTAGGACAAGCGACACTGTTCGCTGACGTGAAGATCGCTCCCTTGGCAGAGCCATCCGATGGTGTACAATTATGGGTGTGGTGTTGTCGGCATAGACAACCACTTGATGACCTCTGTCAAGATGAGGTTATTCTAGATATCACCATGAACAATGAAGTGCAGCGGAGTACCCTTCACCCACATATGTGAATGGAAGAGGCCCTCACTTTCCTTTGGTTCATCAGGTTCGACGGGCTAGACATTGGTGGTGGTAGCAATGGTGGCACTGGGTTCTGCATCAATGACCTGTCTCCCTTTTTTTGGTTCTGACTCAGAGTGAGAGCATGCATCTGATTTAGAGGATTTCACCTTGGCCACCAATTATCCAGGTGGATATTGGTGGCCACCCACCTATTCCAAATTCCATCTAGCTCATCTTGTCAGTTTTCAGTTCAACACGTTTATCTGTCGTGGAGACATTTCTTTGTAATTGTGGGTTCTGCACTTACGTGGCTGTCCTGAAGCCCTACACAACATGCAAGTGGATATTGGTGGTTTCCCACCTATTCCAACTTGCTTATTTTGGAAGTTTTCATGTCACTACATCTTTATGTACTTCCAAGGCCGTTTTGGGGCTCTAAACAATGTTTTCTTGGCTTGCCATAGTCAAATTGTAGATGAAGTCAAAGTTTGACGACATAATGCGTAGTTGTCGAAAAGACATTTCCAATGGGCTATCACGTGCCTAAAACGGAGATCGTATGAAAAAGTTACGACCCCAAGAAGTTAATGTACTAACTTACCCCAACGGGGCCCACATGAATTTTGGTGTTTCATCTCCTAGGGTTAGGTTTTTGGATGTCTAAGGTTTTGGCATTCATGTTTATCATAAAAGGCCTTCAGAGCCTCATTGTAATGATCTTCGTGCGAATAATCGTAGACATCACATCTCTTCTTAGAGATAAAGCTGCCACCATTCCAGCTAGTCTTGCACTCTATATTTTTTCAGTCTATGTACATTTATTTCATTAATAGAAATCATGTATTGTTGTATCTCTTTGTTTCTAGAAATTTTTATGAGTATTTCATTGTAATATCTCTGCTTTCATTTCGTTTCGAAAATAATTCGGATTAGTGGTATCAGAGCAAGTTGCTCTTGATCATTTTTCAATGCATGTCCCCGACAAGGTCCGAGTATAACAAGTTGGGTCTTGATCTTGTCTCTCTTGAGGACAATCGCTCTTGCACGCCCAATAAACCCTTTATGGTAGACGAAAAGAAAAACTATGGAGCATAAGTTTCTATAAACCTATTGCTTGACCAATCTCTCACGCGACAGAGGGACGAAAAGATGGAGAATTTTTCCCACATCCTTCAACACCTGTCGTTAGCAACATGCACATCTTCATCAAGCAACCACTTTGAAGGAACCTCTCCCTTCAAGGTACACGTTAATTTTTATATTACCTTATTTGAAGGTTAGATAGATGTTAATTCCTTAAAAAATGGTTGAATCTGCTAGAAGGTTATTTCTCTGTTCACAATTTTGACGACAAGTAAAAGATCACCTTCACAATCCTCAAGGCTCTCCCCCATGTCAAACATTGGTGGGAAACTTACTAGGAGAAAATTTCCACAAAGGAATCTGGAATATATGGGCCCGAGCCCACTTGGTATTTTTTTGTGGATGCGATCAAGGAACAATACTACCCTATTGATATCGATGAAGACCAGTACATGAGATTGACCACACTACGACAAGAGAAGAGCCAAACAATGCCAGAGTTCACAAATGATTTCCATACCTTGCGCATTGAGCTAGGTATCAAAGAATCTAAGCGACATCTGGTTCTGAAATACTGTGGGGCTCTGCATAGGTACATCCAAACCAAAATGGATTTCCTAAACATCTCATCATTTGGAGCTGCCTATCGATATGCTGTCAAAATCAAGCAGAAATTTAAGCACCAGAACAAATGGGAATGTGGGTCTGCAAATCCGCAACAACCAAAGGATGGTAAATATGGCCCTAACCAACAACCTTCCAAAAACCAGTCCAAGACACAGAAAAAGAAGGGGAAAAGAAAGACAAAGAATGACACTGGGAAGTGGTGTGACTTCCACAAAATGCTCTGGCACAATGTCGATGAATGTCGCTCAAAACAATCATTGGTGGCCGAGGTCAAAGACAAGGAGTCGAACCCTGATTCAGAATCTGATCCAGAAAATATTGAAAACAAATAGATCATCAATGCACACCCTACTGCTACTATCACGACCACAACAATTCAACTAGAAAAACCAGTATATCCTGAAGAGAGGGAGCACCTCTTCCATTCACAGATGTGGGTGAAGGGGACCCTGTTGCATTTCGTTGTTGATAGTGGTAGACAGAATAACCTCATCTCAACTGAGATCGTCAAATAGTTTGGGTTGTCAACAACACCACACCTGCAACCATACAACATCGGGTGGCTTCACCAGGGACAAGATCTCTGTGTCAACCAATAGTGTTGCTTGTCCTATGGCATCCAACCCTTCAAGGATGAGGTAGTGTGTGATGTTGCCCCTCTTGATGTATGTGATGTTGTTTTGGGCCAACCATATATGTGGAAACGTCACGTTGTTTATGAGTCTCGATCATGTAGTGTCATTATTACTCTGGGGGATCAGCTCTACAGGATACCAGAGGTAGTTTCAACTACTGTTCCACCAAAACAGTGTCACAAGGTGATCTCTCATACTGCAAAATTCATCATCTTCACAGTCTATTTAAAGGATGCACATAAGGCCACTACAACCATTGTTGCCTCAACACCTTCTATCCAGTAGAAGCAAATTGCAGAAGACACAAAATATATTGTTTCTTCACCTACAAAATGCCCCATCAAGCCTATAGACAACAGGTTGGTGGAACAGATTCAACCCCACCAACAACAGGTTCGTGACAACCTTCCATAGACCAAACAAAAAAACTTCTCCAACAAGGCACACAGCTCACCAAGATTCAGATTCATAAAACGATTTCCCCTCTTCCCCGGGCACTCAACGCAATGGAGACCATTGCTTCATAAGGGGGGATGATTGATCCGGGTGTATATTGGTGGCCACCCACCTGTTCCAAATTCCAACTGGCTCATCTTGACAGTTTTTAGTTCAACACGTTTCTCTGTCATGGGGAAATTTCTTTGTAATTGTGGGTTCTACACTTACGAGGTTGTCCTGAAGCCCTACATAACATCTAGGTGGATATTGGTGCCCCCCCACCTATTCCAACTGGCCTATTTTGGAATTTTTCATGTTAGTACATCTTTCTGTACTTTCAGGGCTGTTTTGAGGCTCTAAACAATGTTTTCTTGGATTGCCATGGTCAAACTATAGACATAGTCAAAGTTTGATGGTATAATGTGTAGTTCTTGAAAAGAGCTTTCCAATGGGCTATCACGCACCTAAAACGAATATCATATGAAAAAGTTACAACCCTGGGAAGTTAATGTACTAACTTACCCCAACAGGACCCACATGACTTTTGGTGTTTCATCTCCTAAGGTTAGGTTTTTGGATGTTTAGGGTTTTGGCATTCATGTTTATCATAAAAAGGCCTTCAAAGCCTCATTGTAATGATCTTCTTGTGAATAAGAGTAGCCGTCACATATTTTCTCAAAGATAAAGCTGCCACCATTTTAGCGAGTCTTGGACTTTGTATTTTTACAATCTTTGTACATTTCGTTCATTAATAGAAATCATGTATTGTTGTATCTCTCTATTTCAGACAATTTTTTTGAGTATTTCATTGTAATATCTCTGCTTTCATTTCGTTCCGAAAATAATCCGGATCAACCAATGACTTCTTTGAGCGGCATTCAACAGTGTTATGCCAGGGGCTCTTATCGAACTCGTACCATTTCCCAATGTCTTTCTTTATCTTCCCATTGCCCTTCTTTTTTTGCGGTTTGGACTACTTGTCCTGAGGTTGTCCATCCTTTCTCTACCTTTTGTTTTGTGGGTTGGGGCCGCCTTTGCCCTGCTTTTTCTATGAGGGGTTTGTAGACCCAAACTGATGCATCCTTTGTTTAAGGTTCTTCTTGATTTTGACAAAATATTGGTAGGTCACGCCCAAGGACGAAATGTTAAGAAAATCCTTTTTTTGTTTGGATGTATTGTTGGGCGCAAGCATATTCTTACGAAAGACCTATTTTTGGAAGGGAAGACCTAATTTTAGAGCACACACAATGAGTGGCAAGAAAGAAGCATGCATAAAAAGAAGGAAAAGAAACATGCAAGAGGAAAATCCATGTGGCAAGGAGGCAGGTAAGCCTAACCATGATAGGGTTAGGGTTTTTGTTAAAGATTGTTACGACTATAAGCCTGTGAAATAGTATAAATAATAACCTAGGAGGTCTAGGTTATTATTGATGGGTTGAGAGACTGTCAATTGTAATAAGGTGGTAGAAGAGTCAAGTAGGTTAGATTTTGAGGGTTAGGTCACAGGCTGAGAAGCCTGGTGTGATCCAGTCCACCTCACAAAGGTTCCTTAACCTCAATATGATTGTATGATTGAAGATGTAATATGCGCAACACAAGATTTTTCAGTAGATTAAATAAAAGAGCAGAGAAGCCAGATCTTTGTGGACATAGCCCCAGGGAGGTGAACCACGGTAAAAATTGTGTTATGTGTGATGTTTATTGAATGATGATTTTCTATGAATGGTTAGCTTATGAATGAATGATTAGCTAGAGGTATTAATATGCACGCATGAGGCTAAAGATGAATGAATCCTATAAAGACTTGAATCAATAATAAGTTTAATGCATAAAGAAGGATATAATACACTCCCAGATCCCCACTCATTCCTAGACTGCAAGAACTTGAGCATTGCAGTCATCGATAAAGTTATCTCAGGTGAGACTATGATGTGCACTCTGTGCGTAGTGTTGCCTTCTGGTTTACCAGGAAGGCCGATAGTTTTAGTTGGAAACCTGTTGAGATCTGAACCTGGGTCAACCCAAGAAGAAGTAAGAAGTGAGAAATCTAATCAACAAATGGTTCAGTTGTCAGCTGGAATTGCATGGGATTGAGTGGATGGGATCCGTGGAAGAAACACACGGAGGATGAAACTATAGAAGGGACTGTTCAAGCCATGGAATCCAACAAAGACGGATATCGAAAGATGGTTGAAAATGAAGGAACTTGAATTTGCGCAGAATGACAACATAAACTCTAAGCTAACACTACGCAAATGTCTCGACAAATACGTGTTTAGCGACTTTCATGAGGTATTTTTCTGTGATTTATGGCATTTGTTGCAGGAATGGTTATTAAGGTTAAAAAACAATGAGCCTACAAATCAAATCAAATTGTTGGAGTGGAATCCTATGGAGATCGTGCAGTTACAACAAGTTGATAACAAATTTACGCGCGTAGTAGATTTCTGGTTAGACAATATTATTTAAGGGTTTATCACAGAATTTGCAGTAGATACAACTGAGTCTTACATTGTAGCAGAGAAGGATTTTCTAAAGGGACCCATAGGTAGGTATGTCAGATTGTTGTATACTTCAATAAAGATTTTATTGTATGACAACTGTGTGATTACTATGGAATTCGACAACTAAACTTCCATACACGCATGGGGGAAGGGGGGAAGCACTGAAAGGGGGATGAGAAATGGAGGAAGAGATGAATAAGGGAAATAAGAAGGAGGCCATGGACCCAATCATGATGGAGGAAGAATAGATAAAAAAATATAATTGCAAAAGATAGAAAGACATATAGTGGAGTACCCTACCAATATAAGATGAATAACAAGAAGAGAGCCATAACTTATAGAAAGGGCTTGGAAAGCGATGAAGAAGAGGTAGAGGATCTTCGGGATGTGGAGAATATTGAGGAAATATCATGTGCAACATATGAAAGGAAAACATGAGGTCCAAAGGCAGGAACAAAAGGAAGCACTCTAATCCAGATCATCGTCAGTGTGGAACGTACAACCCTATGTGCGACTAACACACCAAAAAGAACACTAGCATTAAGACAACCAAATTTTAGTAGAAAAACAACAACATGACACACATACAATCAAGAAGCATCAACTGGAGGAGCCATTTCAGGAAGAAACAATCAAATATCTACACCACGTGGAGGTAGTAGTTCAAGACATGATCCCACGATCAGGTTACCAAAATGTCGGGGAGAGGCATCAAAGAACCCTGAAAATAACTTATTCATCTGTGAGAATATCTGGGAAGCAAAGTAGATCACATATGAGGATACAAAGCTCATGCTTAGCAATCACACTAAGAGATCGCGCATTGGAATCGTACATGAGTCTAGATGTAAACTATCCACCATGAGTAACAAATACTATTGTAGATGTGAAAAAACTACTGATAAACGAATTTCAGAAGCCTAGCTCAAAATACCAGTACATGAATGAAATGATTGAAATCAGGAAGAAACTAGGTGAGTCTGGTTTGGAGATTGAACAAAGGTTTAAGCATCTCAAAGGTAAGTTGAAATATTCAATGAATGACATGCAACATAGGCATTTATTTGTGAATTCACTGCTACCACATTTGAAATACCCATTAAGAAAACATAAGTTTCAAACTCAGGCAGAGACTCTACAGGCAACCTTACAACTGGAAGAGAACCAGTATCAACAGAAAGATCCAACAATAGAGGATTTGAAGGAGTATTTGAAGAATCTAACATTTCAACTTAACCAGAATAAGGGTAAAGAGAAAATATAAGTTGTTGGTGTACCCTATGCAGGACAAAAGGACATCGTAAGAACAAATGTCCAATGTTTCCACAATATATGGCGATAGTGTTGGAGTTACTTCACACACACCTAGGATTTATTTTTCCTAAGGTTTTTTATTTGTTTATTAGTCATAATTAGTCATTATCCAGTATCCTATATTTTAGGAGAGAATATTCCACCTGAATAATATTCTCTTTCAGTTCACACTTTAGTTTGACTAGTTGAGTTGAGTTTAGATGTTGCATTGGGATCATCACCATGCTAATTCAACCTTGCCTTGATATCATCACCAAAGTGGCGCATTAGCCTTGATTCCTTTAGTTAACTCCTCACTACTTTTTGTTCAGTCAGTTAACTGAAGACTAGTTAACTAGTTAACTCAACTAGGTGGCAGTTCACTCCCGTAACTGCCTGAGAGACTAGAATAGGTGGCAGTTCACTCCCGTAACTATTGGTGTGTGTCCAGATCACTCTAGACCACCACTATGGTGACTTGGTTCACCTCAAGTCGAACTCATTGAGTTATACAGAGTATATCATGTGTAAATTATTCATTATTCATAACGGTTAATGAGAATTCTTTCCATTCTTTCTCTCCTTCTTCTTCTTTTTCCAATTATCTCTATAAATGTGTGTATCATTGTTTAGCTAGATCTATTATGTGTAGGTCAACACATTTACATGGTATCAGAGCCGACAGACTGCTAAGCAAAAGCTACACCAACATTTTTTGCAGGTACAAAAGATTGAAGACAATGGAAAGATGGAATTCCAAAAAGAATTCATTCTTACACCTTACAACTATTTTGCATGGAAGGAGAAAATAGCCATACATCTTCGATCTAGAGGGTTGTATAGATTAACCATGAATACAGATACAGAGACGACATCAGCCATAGAAAAATCCAAGTACTTAAATCGCATGGATGAGGCACTCAAAACAATTTGCAGTCTTATTTCTCCTGATCTCCTTTTTCATATATCTTCCTGTAAGATTCCCAATGAAGCCTAGCCCATCTTGGAAGGGATCTTTGGCAAATAGGATGAGATGAGGGGACACATGATGGAGGTGGAGCTGCTCACATTGGATCCAAAAAGCTTCGAGAATATCCAATATTTCTTTACAGAATTCAAGGATTTACTGTCGCAACTCAAAGCTTGCGGGGTTGATAAATCGAAGGAGGAGAAACAAATGGTTCTCACCATTCTCTCCAAGCTTGGTCCTGAATTATTAGTATTCATATCTACATTCCATATTGTCAGATTTGCCTCTGGAGCCACCTGGAAGATGCCTTCTCTTGAGGACTTTATCGAATCCCTGACACAAGAGAAAACCAAGCTGATCAACATGGGCCGAATCAAAGGCCCAAGGGCGCATGCACTCACTGTGCATGATGGTAGCCATAAATATCAGAAATCTAAAGATAAAGATAAGCATAAATCTCATGCACATACGAAGAAGGAAGGGTACACAAAACTCTTCATTGATGACTCCGGATCCAAAGGAGAAAAGGGAAGAAAAGGAGAGAAATGCACATACTGTCACAAAGGATTCCATTCGGAATCTGCATGCATGCAAAAACAAATAGATCTGATGTCTCAGATACTTCAAAAAAACAACCTTGGAGATCGCATCCCCGAGGGTGCAAAGAAGAAGAAGCCAGAAGATCTGAATTCCAAGAAAGACAATTCTAGCCATGCCTTGATTGCAATCAACTCCTCTCCCAATGCTTGGATCATAGATTCAGGAGCATCACATCACATGGCTGCCTCAGAAGCAGTCTATTCTTCTTTGGATGCATGCAAAGGTCCTCCTATTCTGATGGGGGACAACTCTTCTATCGAAGTCACCGGCAAAGGAAGGATTGAACTCACCAACGAAAGCTTCGAGAACGTGCTACATGTTCCCAAGCTTTCTGTCAACCTTCTCTCCGTGTATCAGAGGACGAATTCTGGCACCAGAAAGAAAGTCATATTCACACCAAATTCCGTGGACATATGCGACATGCAAACCAACTCCAGGGTTGCTACCGGTGAGGTAAATCATCAGTCTAGATTGTATACATTTTCTGATTTCATTGACCCTGATTCTGCTTTACTGCTTACTCATGCTGATGAAAGTAGTAGGATATGGCACGAAAGGTTTGGACATTTGAATTTCAGATACATGCAACAGCTTAGCAAGCACAGATTAGTTGATGGTCTACCAGACATCCATTTCTCCAAGGGAGTATGTGAGGGATGTGTTCTCAGAAAACACCCTCAAGAGAAATTTGTCAAAGGAAAGTCTTAGCGAGCTTCCGCACCTTTAGATCTTATCCACAGTGACCTCATGGGTCCTTTTCCACATCCATTGATCAACAAAGCGAGGTTTGTTCTCATTTTTGTTGATGATTTCTCACATTTTACTTGGATCTACTTTCTCAGGCAAAAATCCAAGGTCTTTCAACGCCTCAAAGATTTCAAAGCTTTGGTTGAGACACAGTCTGGAAAGAAGATCAAAGTCCTCCGAATTGATAACAGGGGATAGTATGTGAATCATGAGATTCACAATATTTTCCATGAGGCAGGGGTTCAGTTGCAGCATACAGTTCCCTACACTCCGCAGCAAAATGGAGTTGTTGAGCGGAAAAACAGATCTCTAAAGGAGATGGCATCTTGCATGTTTCATGCAAAGTCACTACCACAGAGACTATGGGCTGAAGCACTTAACTGTGCAACATACATCCAAAACAGATCTCCTCATAGATCTATCAAGGATAAGACCCCCTACGAGGCTTGGAGCGGCCTCAAACTGGAAGTGACCCACTTTTGCATTTTTTGTTCTCGTGCATGGGCCCGCATTCCCTCTGAAAAGAGGAAGGCACTTGATCCACAGAGCACTGAGTGCATTTTTGTTGGATACCCCGACGGTGTGAAGGGATATCAGCTTATTAATCTTTCCTCGGACTGACTCATCATTGAGCGTAGTGTCCAATTCGAGGAAAGTGTCTCGCATGTGCCTCGACAGTCGCATGCAGACGCCTTCACTCTTCCCCCTATCCGAGATGATGAGCATGCCCATGCTGACTCTTCTTCAGATAAGATTTTTGATTCAGAGGACTCAAAGGATTCAGATTTAGATTTAGAGTTAGTATAGTCAGATGCAGAGTCAGAGAATCCAGATGCAGTTGCAGAGCCAGAGCAGAGGCCCAAGTGGGCGCATGTTAGAAAAACAGGACCGTGGAGCAATAAAATAAAACAAATGCGGAAACAAAACACAGAAGATACACAATACAATAGAGACACAGATTTACGTGGTTCACCTAGTGTGGGCTACGTCCACTAGAGAAATTGTCAGGTCCTTCCTTTATTATTATCCAACATATGAAGGGATACAACCTACAACAAACCCGCTGTAACTTCCTCTTCTTTCTCTCACAGTATCCTATCTTAGAATACAATATTTTCCATCAACCATAGCCGCAATACATTTCCCTCATAAAAGACGGTTGCCTTCTAGGGCAAAAAACCCTAACATAATCTCTATCGTTAGATTTGCGACCTTATAATGAACGGTCCAGATTTACAATGAAATTACAATATACATTTACAAGGCAATTTTTCCTTCAGGGGCTTCGCCCCCGAACCCCCGCTGGGGTCCCACTTGCCCCCAAACCCCCTAGCCAAAGGGATAGCCCCCTTAGACCCCGCAGAGGGGGTACCCCCCCTCTGCACTCCCCCATGTAGAAGAGTGTACATATTTCTAGGGTGTAAATACTTCATGGGGTATAAACACGACTGAAAGTAAAAGACCTCTAAATCAGGAAGATAATCAGGCTCCACAACCAACAACATAGACTACTCTTCAGGATGCAGGGGATCTCATAGGTGATTCTAGCCGATACTAGGAGGACTCAATCTGATTTCGAGGAGCCTCCTATTGAACTCACTGCCATTGAACCATTGCCTTCCAGACATCTTTTCTTGGTTTAGTCTTCATATCCACAGTCTTATGGTGAGGCTGTTGGAAATCCATTTTGGGAATCCGCCATGCAGGAGGAGTACAACTCCCTCCTCGAGAACTAGACTCAGGATCTGGTTCCCCTTCCTTCTGGGAGGAAACTTGTCAGATGCAGATGGGTCTACAGGACCAAGAGCTCAGCGGATGGACAGATCAATAGATACAAAGCCAGGCTTGTCGCCAAAGGCTTTCGGTATGTTCATGGTATTGACTATGATGAGACCTTCACTCCAGTAGCGAAGATGGATTCCATATGATTGACACTTGCCATTGCGGCAGCCAAGGGATGGGAAGTCCATCAGATGGACATGAAGAATGCATTTCTTCACGGTGATCTCTCTGAGGAGATCTACATGGAGCAGCCCTAGGGATTTATGAAGGACTCATCTTTGGTCTGTTGACTGAAGAAGTCACTTTATGGCCTCAAGCAGGCTTCGAGGGCATGGTATGCCAAGATGGAATCCTACCTATTATCATAGAACTTTGTACGTTGTAAATCAGATCCAAATGTATACATGCTCAGGACGACTGATTCACTTCTACTTTTAGTTCTGTATGTCGATGATTTGTTGATCAGTGGTTGCTCGACTTCAGCGATTGCTGCAGTCAAGATGATTCTTCATGACAGGTTTTTGATGATGGACATGGGTCTGCTACACTTATTCCTTGGACTTGAGATCAGTCAGGATGCATCAGGCATCAAACTGTCTCAAGCCAAGTATGCACGAGATCTCCTTGAGAGATTTCACATGACAGACTACAAGTCTGCTCCGACTTCTTTCCTATCAGGAGTCAAACTTGAGGATGACAGGGAGACTCCACTGGTTGACAACACACTATACAGATAGCTAGTGGGGAGCTTGTTGTATCTCACACACTCTAGAACAGACCTCTCATATGCAGTTGGCGCAGTTTCCAGGTTCATGCAGGAGCCACATGAGCTACATTGGAAAGCTGCAAAGCGTATCCCTCGATACGTATAGGGCACCATCACCTTTGGGATTCATTATGCAACCAACTCTACATTAGATCTCATTGTGTTTACTAATTCCGACTGGGCTAACGATAACATTGATCACAAGTCCACATCTGGTTACTCACTCAGTCTTGGTTTTGGGCCTATTTGTTGGTTGAGCAAGAAGCAAGAAACAAGATGCCATTGCTCTATCTTCAGCCGAGGCAGAGTACCGAGGGGTAGTTAACATAACCATTTAGGCTATGTGGCTACAACATTTTCTCACTAAGTTGGGCATTCAGTTTCATCGGCCGATCGTCATCTGGTGTGACAACCAGAGCACTCTGAAGTTCTGCAGAGATCCAATTCAGAGGCAGCGGATGAAGCACATCGAGATCCACATGCACTACATCCAAGACTTAGTACATGAGGGGATCATCGACTTACAATTTTGTCCTTCAGCAAAACAGACGACAGACATTTTCACCAAGACCTTCACTGAGCAGAAATTCCATTCTCTACGAGGTCGTCTTGGAGTGAACGACACAGTTGCCTAGCAACTATAGTTCTTCTTTTTTTACATACATTATACCTTGAGGGGGGGTTTTTCCCATGAGGTTTTCCCTCTTTCCTCACTTTATTTTCAGTGTATCTTTTGTACTTGAGTACCTAACATGGCCTCGTTGCCGGGACCTAATCTTTATTTTCACCATAGTGATGTTCAGGGGGGGTGTTGGAGTTACTTCACACACACCTAGGATTTATTTTTCCTAAGGTTTTTTATTTGTTTATTAGTCATAATTAGTCATTATCCAATATCCTATATTTTAGGAGAGAATATTCCACCTGGAGAATATTCTCTTTCAGTTCACACTTCAGTTTGACTAGTTGAGTTGAGTTTAGATGTTGCATTGGGATCATCACCATGCTAATTCGACCTTGCCTTGGTATCATCACCAAAGTGGCGCATTAGCCTTGATTCCTTGAGTTAACTCCTCACTACTTTATGTTCAGTCAGTTAACTGAAGACTAGTTGACTAGTTAACTCAACTAGGTGGCAGTTCACTCCCGTAACTGCCTGAGAGACTAGAATAGGTGGCATTTCACTCCCGTAACTGTTGGTGTGTGTCCATATCACTCTAGACCACCACTCTGGCGACTTGGTTCACCTCAAGTCAAACTCATTGAGTTATACAGAGTATATCATGTGTAAATTATTCATTATTCATAACGGTTAATGAGAATTCTTTCCATTCTTTCTCTCCTTCTTCTTCTTTTTCTAATTCTCTCTGCAAATGTGTGTATCATTGTTTAGATAGATCTATTCTGTGTAGGTCAACACGTTTACAGATAGGAGTGCCAAACCCATTGCCAATAGGAGGACTATGGTGTGATATTTGTAAGACACATGGACATGATTCATATCATTATCCAATGATGCATAAGTATAAGACAATACCCAAAAGTTCATATTGCAATTTTTGCAAGTCAGTGGGTCATGATGATAAGGATTGTAGGACGATGGAGATGATGAGGGAAAGAAATTCATATAATTATAGGGTGCAAGAAGAAATGATGACAGGACAAGTTGCACCTCAGTTCAACCAGGTACCACCACCATAAAATAATCCATAGCAACAATACAACAATGCACAATCGTAGTATAATAATGCGCAACCACAATATAATCACATGCAATATAATCAGGTACCTCAGTGTAACACACCACACAAAGATTGAGGTGTATATAGAGGTGGAGGACAAGGTAGAGGACAAGTAGTGTGCCACAACGACCAACAACCAAGACATTATTCAAGGGAATGTCCACTACCACCGATGACATGTATGTACTGTCGCGCAATAGATCATGACATAGAATACTGTTCGACACTCTTGGGGAAGATTCAAGAAAAAAGGAACCAAAACAACAAAAATGTCCAATGGATCTTTGCGTAAGCTAGGGATGATGGGAGGAACATCAATATAGTCACTCGAGGAGGAGTCAGGACAGGAATTGACGCAGTCAAAAAAGATCCAACACAACACTAATGGGTTAAGAATAATCGTGGGCCACATAAGCAGTTTGATGCACGAAAAAAAAGGAAATGTTTAAGGAGGCTAGACGAGAGTTTCTTAAGAAAAATTTTGCGTCTACATTAGCTGTGCAACAAACTCAAAACTCACCAATGTACAAGATGCCTTACTCAATGGACCATACCAGTAAAGGACAACCTTTAGAGCAAGTAAGTACCATAAAGACTTTTTTGCAATCCCATGTTAAGCTATTGAATGACCCATCATATGTTAATGGTTTACAAAATATGCTAGAAATAGGTAACACAGAGGAGGAAGGGAAGTTAGAACAGAAAGCAATGAATCATATCCATACTAGAAGAAGGACAAGTAGAGAATTCAGACTGAATGCCAACATTGAATATTTCAATATGGGAGATATCATACTAGATTTAGGCTTTGAAGTAAATGTCTTATCTAAGAAAACATGGTAGTGTATGGGAGAACCCACACTAGGCTATTCACTTGTCCAGCTGAAACTAGCAAATCAATACATAGTATTACCAATTGGAAGGCTTAAAGGTGTGACAGTAGATTTGGATGGAGTGCGTACTATGGCAGATTTTGAAGTAACAAAGATAATAGATGGCACAACACTGTACCCAACATTTCTTGGAATGGATTGGGCATTTGATAACCAGGACATAATCAACTTGAAGACAAGAAAAATGACTTTTGAATTAGGTGAATATAGAGTCAATGCACCATTGGAACCTTCCGAAAGAGAAATATTTGTAGAACCCACTTCTCTGGATCTAGAAGAAATAAACCAGCTATACAGAACCACTGCACGAGAAGAGGATTATGTTAACCCAACTGCAGATGGGGTACTCAACTGGAGAAGCATTACATCATGTGCTTTTGACTTAGACACAGGTTTGGATAATTGGCAATAGAGATTACATGAAGTTTGTTAAGATATTTAGACACTTAGGAGTTAGTTAAGATCTACTTGGTCTAATGTGTCGTTAGGTAAAAGTGTGTTTCTTTAGTATGCATTAGTATGCATTTGTAGTTAGGAAATCCGACGGTCACGATATGTTCCCGACATAGAGTGATCTGACGGTTCATATTCTCCTCGATATTAATGACCATTGATTTGTGTCTTAACATCTGATTGGTCCATGATCTCTATTTAAAGAGCATGGAGGGTCATTTTTCGATGATCGATTGTGAGAAAATCTCTTGTAAAATTTATCTGTAATATTTTTCTTTTTCATTAATAAACTGCTCCAAGTGGTCGCGCTGGCTGGAGCCATGGATGTTTCCCCGTAGGGGTTTTACCACGTCAAAACATCAGTATGTTGATCTTTGATCTGGTTGTGTGAGGGATTACTGAAGGTGTTCATCCTCTTTTGGAATACCTGTGTTGTCGAACATGGTATCAGAGCTTGTTTGAAGACCCACTCCTGTTGTAGATCGAGATCGTGAAGCAGAGTTGCCTCATCTCCATTTTCCATATTCCGTACATTTATGGGTTGAGAGGACTGTTCCATTGCGTTTTTAACACTCATTTATGTCAGGAACACTTTTTGTTTCACTGGAAAAGGTCATTTCAGTAAGATCCGGAGGTATAAAGCCTGAATACACATTTTTAAAATTTTTGTAGAGTATTATTTTGGTTTTATATTATTTTTTTCCGAGTTGCTACTCTTTTAGATCTGCATATGCTCTTTGCCCCGTGCCCTATGCGATCTCAACAAATCAGAAACAGATAGGAAAATGTGCATCTTCCTGGTAAGCTAACCGAGATCTAACCCTTATTGTCATCGAGAAGCGATTTTTTTTTCTTGTGTGAAAATAGTTTTTTTTTAGCATGCTCTCTAAGGCCGTCTTCAACAACAACAACAACAACAATCGTCTTGCTAAACAATACAATATGTTTTGCTAGCCCATTTGGTTAAAAGTTGCCTTATTAAGTAAGAGGTCTTGGGTTCAAGTCTCTCTTTTTGTTACTTTTTTTGAAAAAGTTCATGCTCCATTGTAAAGTGTATTTCACTTCAAGTATAAAAGTGAATCACTATAAGTAGCTTTAATACTTTATTTTAGAGTTATTTATTTTGCAGGTGAATTTTCTTTTATAAAATAACTTCATTGTAAAAGTGATCCCCACTTCTTTTTATAAAAGTGGGTCATTTCATAAAGCAACTTACATCACCACGTGGTCCTTTGGTTACTGTTTATGCCTTTTTTTTTAGAAAGGGCATAACTTTCACATCCAAAGTCTGTTTTTAGTGCTGCTTTTTTTTTTTAAACCACATAATTTTTTCGATATTTTTCCATCCAGATCATCAGTTTCAGTTTTTTAATCCATATTATCTACATATTTAATATGGATTCTTCTAGTAATCTTTTGCTTACTAGCACCAACTATTTTCAATGGAAATCTCATATGAAGGATTTATTAACAAGTAAAGGCTTGTACTAGGTTACCTTGGGAAAGGAAAAAAAACCCACTGATGTTGATAAGAAAATCAAATGGGCTAATAGGAGTGACGAAGCACGTGGACTAATCGAAATGTCCATCTCTCATAATTTAAGGTTCCACTTTAAAGAAATCGATGACCTCGATGAAGCTTGGGAAAAGATTGAATCTGTGTTTGGTAAAATCACTATTATTCGAGCACAACAATTAGAAAATCAAGTACTGACTTTAAATCCAAGTGATTTTTCTTGCACTAGAGACTATCTATCTAAGTTTAAAACACTCAGAATTTTATGTGAAGAATGTGAGATAAAGATGGAGGAAGAGCGTTGCATCTATCTTATTCTCTCTAAGCTAGGTAGTGCATATTCCGTGTTCGTATCTACCTTTTATGCCATGAGAGAGGCTCTAGGGAGAACTTATAAAAAACCCACTCTTGAGTCCTTTGTGCTGCTTTGATTAGAGAGGAAGATAAGCTTGTACAACTTGGAGTGATCAACACTATAGGTACCTCCAACAAAGCCTTAGTTGCCCAACAAAAAGATAAACCCAAGAATCCCAAGAAGCAAGATCCTTGCTACAACAACAAACAACATAAGGGTCCCAAACTCGCTTAGACAACTTCAACTCCTAATGGTGACAAAGGAGCAAGATATAAAAATAAGAAGACTGACATACATTGCAACTTTTGTGATAAAGATGGTCATGATGAGTCCAAATGTTTCAAGAATACGACAACTTTAGAAGCAACGATGAAGAAACACAACATCAGTATTGATTCTACTTCTTCTTCTTCTTCTCATGGACATGCACTTTCTATTTCTGGTTTCTCCTTCAATACAACTTCTACTTCTTCTTTTGATGAGTGGCTTATTGATTCTGGAGCATCTTATCATATGGATAAGGATAAAAACATATTTTCTGCTCTAAATGATTGTAACACCATGAAAATATTTGTTGGTGATGATAGATCTTTTAGTGTTGTAGGATCTGGAATAATTCAAGTAGATAATGGTCATTTCAATGATGTATTATGTGTTCCAAGTCTTTCTTGTAACCTTCTATCAGTATATCAAATCACTCATTTGGGTGAAAGTAAAACCATAGAGTTTTCACCTCACCAAGTTGCAAGGATCTAAAATATCCTAAGCATGTTCTTGCAACTGGAATTGTTGATGATATTACCGGGTTGTACAAGTTTGACAACTTTGGGTCATCATCTTTTTCATCAGTTTTTGTTTCTCATAGTGATTACTTGAGAAAACTTTGGTATGAGTGGTTTGGTCATCTAAACCATCACTTATTGCAACAACTATGTAATCAACAGATGGTGACTGGTCTTCCTTCTATTTCATGCAGAGATGGTGTTTGTGCAGGTTGTGTTCTTGACAAACGTCATCGGGACAATTTTGAAAAACGTGCCTCTTGGCTGTGCTATGTTATGACATTACTACATGGATCCACAGTGTATGATTGGTGGCCATGGCTTTGATTTATGATGTCATCAGTCTATGATCTGAGTATGGGAATGCCTACCTCAGAATTGATACATGTGATTTTCTGCTGATGCTTGGATGATTGCAGGTCTCTGATTATATGTGCTCTTGGTTCTTGACACACACATGCAGCTTACAAAGTCTATTGAATGTCACTGGTTCCACTCTCAGACTTTGGGGGGCATTCTGTTATACACATTTTTGGTTATCGAGATGATATTATGATCATGTCATGGTAATGGA
>ML814597.1:134152-153844 GCA_009831015.1 Picea engelmannii
ATGTACTTCATCCATTTCTCTTAGTTCCATTCAATAATTAGATCTAGGGAAAGAGTAGTATTCTGTCACGTTTTGTTCCAGATCCAGGTGGATCTTGGGGAGATTGGTTAGTGTCCGCACCTACGAATTTATCCATAACAACATGGACGACTATAAACCAACCCCTTCTCCCTTCCAGTCTGGAGTCAAGATAGCTGCTACTTGTACTTCTCCTGAAGTTGATGCCACCTTGTACCGTCAGTTAGTTGGTAGCCTTTTATACTTGAATCATACTCATCCTAATCTTTCCTTTGTTGTTGGTCTTGTTGCCCGGTATATGAAAACACCCCATGAAAGCCATTGGAAAGCAACCAAAAGGATACTTCGGTATGTCTGGGGTACCGTTCAGTTCGAGATACATTACAGTTCAGAGGGGACTCCTTTATTGGTTGGTTTCACTTATTCAGATTGGGTCAGCGACCCTGATGATCAAAATTCTACTGTAGGTTATGTTTTCAGCCTTGGTTCAGGACCTATCACTTGGGCCTGTAGGAAACAACATGCTATTGCACTTTCTTTAGTAGAATCAGAGTACCAAGCAATGATAAGTGTAGGTCAGGAAGCCTTGTGGCTTCGACAACTGCTTTCAGAGTTTGGATTCCAACAATAGCATCCGACCAGCCTTTGGTGCGACAATCAGAGTGCCATCAAGCTCACCAAAGACCTAACTCAACATCAACACAACAAGCACATCTAGCTACACATGCACTTCATCAGAAATCTCATTCATGATCAAGTTCTTGAAGTGCTCTTTTTCCCTATAGAAGATCAGGTTGCAGACATTTTCACAAAGTCTCTTACAGAAGTGAAGTTTTCCAAACTTTGATCTATGTTAGGAGTTCAGGAAGTTGTCATTAAGGGGAGATAGTCTCTAATGCCTCCTTCCTGCTCCTATTGTGTCACTATTGTAAATCCTTCAATCCTATCCCAAGTTGTTCTTAAGAGGGGATGTTAGGATATTTAGACACTTAGGAGTTAGTTAATATCTACTTGGTCTAATGTGTCGTTAGGTAAAAGGTGTTTTTCTTAGTGTGTTTCTTTAGTATGCATTATTATGCATTTGTAGTTAGGAAATCCAACGGTCACGATATGTTCCTGACATAGAGTGATCTAACGGTTCATATTCTCCTCGATATTAACGACCATTGATCAGTGGCTTAACACCCTATTATCGCACAATTTGTAGCTAGGTCAAATGGTTAGAAGATAGAGGCAAAACTGGCGTAACAGGAACCTACCCCACCTAATGTCACCACAATGGGGAGGTTCTTTCTATTTAGGGTGTTTAGGCCCAGAGGAGACGTCCCCGGTAACCTGGGGTTTTGAAGAGGCCAAAGTATAAGGGTCAAAGTAAAAGTCCCTCCTCACAGGTTACCACCAAGATCAGATAGTCCGGCTAAACAACCAATAATGAAGTGTAGCCCCAAATGAGAACACCTGCCCGGAACAAGACAATAGCAAAAAAATATATGCAGGCTATAATTTAATGGGTTAGTACTTCATATAACTATCTGATATCAATATATTAGCAATTATGACAATAGATATTTACGAGATCAATGTTAATTAATATAGCAATGGAACGATATCAATTCATCGATAAATATTGAGATGATGCAACAAAAAATGTATCCAATCAATCCCTTACTCAATAAATGCTTTAAAACACCATCTAATTGCTTATCAATAGAAAATGCTACGTCAAGATGGAATAACCAAGTGTGACGTCAGCCTTATTAGGGTTAGTAGTTAGTTAGGGTTTCAAATTATAAGAGTTTTAAGAGTTTATTTGACCACTATCACTTCAACGTTGGAGACCTAAGATCAGTGCCTAAGGGTAAATGGAGTCAATTCAAGAGAGGACACGAGGATGAAGGGAAAAAGGCTAAGGACTAGAGGGAAGGGTTCTGAAGTGCTGCAATGGTAGGGCCCCAGAATCAAAACCCTAGGGGAAAGAGGCTCACTCTGGTGTTGCTTAAGCAAGGCCTCGTGCTCTTTCCTCATTCCTTAGGTTAAACTTGGCAAAACGGCTAGCATAAAAGATAAGTCAAGACGAGAGAGTGAGGTGAGGGAGAGTGTTGCAATGGCAAGGCCCTATCACCAAACCCTAGAAGTTGGACGACCCTAGGTGTAGATAACCTAGGCCTGGGACGTCTCCTCCTTCTTAACTCTTAAAAGGCATGGCTAGCATAGGGGAAGAAGTAAAAAGAGTGTAGCAATGGCTAGGCTCTTCCTTCCTTCTTAAATGGCTGAGAATTTCTCTTTCAGGGGACATGAAACAACAACCTACTTGTGTGTTTGTCCCCTAGGGTTTTAAAATCAACAAAATTTATAATAAATGCAAGAATATAAGACTACAACCATTCAATTAAGAAGTTTTGCAGAAAAAACACTTACATGTCATGAAGAAATAACATCGCAAACCCTAGTTGTAAACCTTCCTTAAAGAGAAATGCCAAAAATGCCAAGAAAAGTCTTCCTTCAACAAGTGCGCCTCACTTAAAAAGAACAAATACCCAACAAGGGCACAAAAATCAGATCTCACTAGAAGAGTGAGTTGTGTGTTCTTTTTAAAATGAGGATAAAACTCCTCAATATATACTGTATCAATGACCTTTAATTAATTTTAGGTCATAAAAATTAGCTGACAAGGCTTTAAACCAAAATCATACTGTTTTTACATTAAATGTTCTTTTAAAACCCTAAATGAGCAAAAAAGTGAGACGTCAAGCCCTCCTAAGGGAGACATTAGGCCTTTTTGGGGCCAGTGCAACATCCAGAAGCCAAATGTTAGCCCTCCTTGGGCTCTTCCAAACTGCCACACGTGCCAATAGGCCTGTCCATCTGCCATATGTTCATGATGACGTCACAAGCCTCCTGGTGATGTCCTGGGTCATATGGGGCCAACGTTCCACTGCAAGTGGGTCAATCCCCCTAGGCCTAGCTCAGCCAAAGTGCCCTTGATGGAACGTCCTCTTCTTCTCTGATGCAAAACCTCGGTCAAACACTGTCCTGTCTCTGCCCCTTTGATGGGGTCTCAACAACCATCTGATGGGCTCTTCAACCCCATGGAGGTATGAACTAATCATCTCCCCATGTGTACCGGTCCACGTGGTACCTGTCCATCGGGCATGGTCTTGCGCATAAAAAACTACGCCCTCCATGGGCTCATTAGTCACAGGGATCATAGCAATGTCAATCACATTTCATCATCAATATTATCAAACATATGCATAAAAACCCTGATATATCATTCAATAGCTCAAAGACTCTACAAAAAACTACAATACAAGGTTGAGAAAAAGGACAAGATACCCTATTGGGCTAGTATCCATAAGGAAAGGACAGTTTCCAAGGGGTTTCATCCAAGCCATGTAAACGAGGTGAAGTGGTTCAAGAGATGTCAAGACATACGGGTAGAGTGAGAGCCAGGGATGCATGATATTACCCGTGGGTGCCTTTGTAGAAGGCGAGTTGTACCCGTCATGGATGCAATTTTTTCCAAGCCCCTTTTGCCTTTATTCTTTTCTTTATTTGATTTTTCTTTTTATTCAAGGGTTAACCAGAGGACACTGCCTTGGCGTGGTGACCAGAGCTAACAGTGTTACCCACAAGTACTTTCACAATGATGATAAGGTTGGCTCGTGATGAGACCCCCTTTCCCTTGGCCATGCAACCAAAGGTCACTGCCCTGGCATGGTAACCAGATGGTGGCAATGTCATGTTGTTAGGTACCCATGAACATAATAGGCTGGCTCGTGATGAGACCCCCTATCCTCTTGATTAGGTCTTGTTTGTTATTTTTTCGGGTCCCTCTTGTTTCTTGTTGAGAGGCTTTTTATTGCCTTCTCGGGGATCCCTGGGCAAAGCATCTCGAGGTTTCATTTTTTAGGCTTTTATCTTTTACCAGCTGCTTTTACCTTCTAGGCCTTTAGCCCCTTCTTCCCATGAGATAAGGTGCAACCCCACAAACAGATCATCCTAATGCCTGGACAAGGGGAATGGGACAGATGAGCGGGAGACAATATGGAAAAGTGATGGTATGATGGGAGCGGACAATGGCTCTTTAGAAAACCCCCCAGTGGCAAACCAAAACCTATGGGTACAGGCTTGCTAGGGCACCCAGTCAATCTCCCCAAGCATGGACAAGTGGGTCAATGTAAGATCCAAGCAGTCGTCAGAAATAAAAGGAATTAGATGCATACATTTAAAGGTTATAATGATCAAAAGTGACACATATCATGATACCTGGACCAATTACCTCATGGAGCAAGAGCCTTCTCTGATACAATACCAAGCCGATGGTGATGGATGCTGCTGTTGCTGACAAGACGAATCTTATGAGAGAAGAAAAGGATGGGCCCTCCAGGGCCATGCTCAGGTCAATCCTGCTCTCGGTACTCCATGTCTAGGACCTGTGGGCCTCGAGACATGATCTCCTAGTTATCCCTAGAAATCGGGGATAACACACCCGATTGGTCCATGATCTCTATTTAAAGAGCATGGAGGGTCATTTTCTAATGATCAATTATGAGAAACTCTCTTGTAAAATTTCTTTGTAATCTTTTTCTTTTGCATTAATAAACTGCTCCAAATGGTCGCGTTGGTTGGGGCCGTGGATGTTTCCCTGTAGGGGCTTTACCACGTCAAAATATTAGTGTGTTGATCTTCGATCTGGTTGTGTGAGTGGTTATTGAAGGTGTTCATCCTCTGTTGGAATACCTGTGTTGTTGAACAAAGTTTCCACAAGGAGGTGTGCAAGAATAGACTACGCAGTAAGATGGGTTGGTATAGAGATAAAATAACCTCCCAATTTTTATGGGTTAAATGAATTAGAGGAATTCTTGACAAAATATGAAGATGAAGTGCTAAAAATTAGAGGCTCTTAGCTGTATATATTGCACTCAAGAACAGACTTGCAAGATGGTGGGGTGTGCACAAAGAAACAATTAGGGACTGGTATTAGTGTAAATGACTACTCCGCATTGGATTTGGTGCACAACAAGGGAACAATAAATTGCAGAGGTATGATGGACATGGAATACCAGGGGAACACTTGGAGAAGTGTAAGACACAATGGAGGATGATACCACAAGAGGAATGGACTCACCACTTTATCCATACATTGGAAGTAATTCCAGGGAACTGGTATATAGACCAGGAGATGCGTAGACACACTGGAGAATGGACAAGCTTACAACATAACTTTATAGTAACTTTCTCATTTGAACATGAGAACCCCAACATGGATTCAATGTTGAAGCTGATACAGGGAATGATATTTAGTAATGAACCAGAATTTGAAATCATGACAAAGTATCAACAACAAAACATAAAGACAGTCAATGAGTTACTGTCATGCTATCATATTGAAGAGGAAGCACAAGATGAAGATGATCCGTGCAATATTCAAATTGCATAAATTGAAGGAGAAAGAGAGGTGGAAGGTCCATATCTGGAGTCAAAAGTATTTGTTGCACCAATCAAAGTGAAGAAATTCAACATTGAGATGAATGAAAATCCTAAAATGGCAAGTATTGGAGATTATTTGGATGAGCAAACAATAGAAAGAATAACATAGTTACTGCACGAATACTATGACCTATTTCCAACAACCTTTACAGAGATGAAATGCATAGTAGGGGAGCTAGGTGGGATGAAGATACCCTTCAAACATGAGGCTATACTTGTCAGGAAAAGACCCTATAGACTGAATCTAGTGTATAATCATAAAATGAAAGAAGAAATTGACAGAATGTTGGAAGCTGGTATCATAGAACCAATAGAAGAATATGAATGGATCAGTCCTATGGTAGTCCAGGAAAAGAAACAAGGGGGGATAAGGATTTGTGTAGATATGAGGAAACTTAAATATGCTTGCTTACATGACTCTTTCCCTGCTCCTTTTACAGATGAGGTCTTAGAGAATGTGGGAGGCCAGGAAGCCTATTCATTCACAAATGGATTCTCAGGTTACCATTAGATAAAAATAGCTCTAGAAGACAGGTATAAGACTACATTTGCTACATAATGGGAATCCTACCAATATACAGTCATGCCATTTGGGTTGAAGAATGCACCATCCATATTTTTGAGAGTAGTCATAACTGCTTTAAGGAATTCATACATCAATTTCTAGAAATAGATTTGGATGACTGGACTGTATATAGTCTGTTAAAGGACCATGTGGAAGTGCTAAGACTAATGTTGGAAAAATGCAGGCAATAAATATCATTGAATATCAAGAAATTCATTTTTGGTACACCTTTTGGAATATTGTTGGGACATATAGTGTGTAAAAAAGTTTACTAGTGGACCCTGCTAAGATTGTAGTCATTGTAAAATTACCACCACCAAAGTCAGTGCGCCAGTTAAGAGAAACACCGGGACATACATGATATTACAGGAAGTTTATAAAGGGGTATGCACAGATTACTGCACCAATGGAATTTTGTTTGAAGAAAGACACCGAATTTCAGTGGAATGAAGACTGTCGGTAAGGATTGGACACTTTAAAACAAAAGATGATAACAACACCTATACTAGTATTTCCAGATTGGGGAAATACATGTCATGTGCACGTAGATGCATCAACCATAACACTTGGAGAAATTCTGGTGCATCTAGGAGCATGGGACTTAGACCATCATATAGCATTTGCAAGAAGAAAGTTGTCATAATCAGAGAAAAATTACAACACCACAGAAAGAGAAGGCCTAGCCATAGTATATGCACTTTAGAAATTCAAGCACTATTTACTGGGTAAACACTTTAAAATGTTCTCAGACCATTTTCCCCTCAAATACCTAGTCAACAAGCCAGTTTTTGGGGGGAGGATATGTAGATGGCTATTACTTTTCCAAGAATTTTATTTTGAAGTGATAATCAAACCAAGGAAGATGAATGTAGGACCTGATCGCCTGCCAAGGGTAACTAATGGAGAAGAACCTACTAACTTGGAAGACAACTTCCCTGATGTGCAACTATTTTCAGTACATGTAGTTGATGAATACTTCATTGATATTATTGAATACTTAAGTACAGGGGTTGCGCCACAAGAGTTTAACACTACGCAAAAGAAAAATATCATAGTCAAAGTTGCAGACAATCAACTTATTGCAGGACATTTATACAAAATGGGCGCATATAACATTTTGAGAAGGTGTGTATTAGAACATGAAAGGCCCAAAATTTTGGCAGAAGATCATGAAGGTATAGCTGGAAGAAATTATGTAGGTAAAGCTACCGCACAAAAGGTATTGTGCGGAAGATTATGGTGGCCAACAGTCCATAAAGGTGCCAAGGAATATTGCCAGAAATGTGATGTTTGTCAGAGGGTGGGAAAACCCAATAGAAGGGATGAGATGCCTCTAAGACCACAAGTGATTCTTTAGGTATTTGACAAATGGGAAATAAATTTTGTGGGACCTATTAATCCACCAACAAAAAGGTCAAGAGCTAGATATATCATTACTGTGGCTGGATACTTAACTAGATGGGCAGAAGCAACACCAGTCAAAGACTGTAGCACATAAACAACAACACACTTCTTGTTTGAGCAAGTGATCACCAGATTTGGATGTCCCAAGATTCTGATGATTGAACAGGGCACTCATTCTATCAATGATACCATCAGGGCTATGACTGAGGAGTTTGAAGTCTATCACCAGAAGAGTACACCATACCATCCTTAGGAAAATGGAACAATGGAAGCCTTCAATAAGATTTTGGAAAATTCTTTGACTAAGATCTACAATGTCGACAGGGATGATTGGGACTTAAATATACCAACAATACTGTGGGTATATAGGACCACATGTAAAAATTTGACATGATAGACACCATTTAGATTGGTGTATGGGTAGGAAGCAGTGCTGCCATTAGAATTTCTGGTACCCAGTCTGCACGTAGCAACAATTACCAACATGATAGAAAGGGACGCAATACATGAAAGGTCAAATCAACTGATGGAAATGGAAGAGGACATGATTCTGGCAGGATTTCACTAGGAAGTACAAAAAGTAAGAGATAAATACTGACATGATAGGCATATTAAAAATAAGATTTTTAAGGAGGGAGACCTAGTCCTTCTCCATGACAACAAATTTTTCTAACACCCTAGGAAGTTTAGAATGCATTGGCTAGGGCCATATGAAGTAAACACTGTCATAGATGGGGGATGTTTACAACTAAAAGAATTGGGAGGAACATAACTGAAAGGAATGATCAACGGTAGTTGACTGAAACTATACAGGGACAATCGAACTACTAATACTTAGAAGTTACAACGTCGTGAGAAAGATATATATAGTGTACTATAACAGAGATTAGGACATAGAAATGATAAAAAAAAAGGAGAAAAAAGGAGAAAAAAGGAATAAAAAAATAGAAAAAGGAAAAAAAAAGGAGAAAAAAGGAATACAAAAATAGAAAAAGGAAAAAAAAGGAGAAAAAAGGAATATAAAAATAGAAAAAAAAAGTAGAAGGGAAAGAAAATACAAAAACACTGGGGAATATCGTGCGCAATAGTTACTAAAATCAGCGCGAAAAAGAGAAAAAGTGACGATGCACAGCATATGGTTGACAAGAAGTGAACATTGCGCATTAAGGGAAAGTCACAACATAAAAGTATGACGCACCGAAAAATTGCGGCACACCAGAAAAGGGGCTAATGGTCGAAAAAGTAAAAACTAGTCGTCGGGGTAAAAAGACGTGAATTGGGAATTTATGAAACTAAATGAAGCGTACTCGACAAGCTTCATCGTATTAATAACAACCAAAGAAGCTTCTTCGAGAAGATTTAGGCTAGTTATGACGCCGTCTATATAAAGGGGAAACATGAGCCAAACAAGACTTATTGTGCATTTGCAAACCCACGAAGCTAAGGAGCACAGAGACGAAAGGTGAACATGTGAGGTTGGATATCATAGAAGCTGAAGTTCAATTAGGGAAGCAATAATTACCCATGATGGAACCTCCAAAGGTCGGCGCACTAAGCCAAAGAACACAAAAAACATGCAACATCCATAGGTCACTGCAGGAAACCACATAGGTGGAGTGGGAATTTACACAAAGAGAGGGAATCGTTGACACAATTACCTCGCTGTAGATAGAACCAGTGAGTGACACACTGGTTGAGGAAGAAGAGCAGGCCCTGATGATGGCAGGATGGATATTGACTCACATGACAGTGCGCAAGGCCATGACCCATCAACCACAGGCAACCCACAATAACCTGCCAGGGCCGAATCTGCCCGCAAAATAAATGTCGACGAAAACAAAAAAAATGAGTCTGACGGGTAAAGACCACAACCCGTGGTGGGGTCCATACAACTGGAGGATGTACAGATTGAAGATATCACAGGGAAAAAAGAGGTAGGAGGGGAAGAGAGAGAACTAGAGGCTGGGACCTCTAGCGTGACGGTAAAGAGAAAGGGAAAACAACCCATCGCGCGGTCCACGTGCACACAACCTGACACCTCAATCGTCTTGCCACGCATTCCAGAAGGGGTGCATGCCATGCCAAACTTACTAGGCTACGTCGAAAGATTATGGTACGTAGACCACAATGTGACTGACACTAGAAAATTCCCATAATTTGCACCACAACTGTACATGGAGAGCCTGGGCACATGGCCATTCGAAGATATGATTTTTTAGCCAAAGCAATGGGCAACGTGCTTGGAAAATACATGAATTCTCAATATAATGGAAATTCTCCACTTCGGAAAGGGAAAAGATATGAATAACAACGTCAAGCAATTTTTGGCGGTCCTCCATGGAGGATTTTTTTGGTTGGAAGAACTAGTATCAATCGATCTGGATCTCATTATGTTCATCATAGGCCTGCCACCAAATGGCGAGAAGTCCGTGCAGTACCTGGATGAAAAAGCCAAGGAAAAGGCTCTTGTAGAAGAGATGAAGAAAACATATGGGACTGAGAGAGGCTTGCGTGGAATTATCATAAATATAATCAATGATGAAGCCACCAGGATGGCAACCAAGCTAATGGAATGCAAGTTACTCCGCAAATGCCGCAAGGAGTAGGTCCTTGTAGGAGTTGTCATAGTAGCAACACAATGCGCAAATGACACCATGCTCAGTTGGGCACCATACTTACTGAACCTATTCCTAGATGCCTACAAGGACGTGCATAACTTAGGGAAAGAGTTCCATTACTCATGGTTGATGATTTTGATAGCACTAATTGGTTGGAAAGAGCCTCCCTACTCATACTTCTGTGACAAAGTAGGACATTGTCGCGCAACACGGTACACGTCGATGGGAAGCAATTCGAACCCCAAGTGAAGAAGTGGCAATGCCAACACCTTTGCTTGGTATCTGACCGACATACAAGACAACATAGCCAACACTTGGAGGATCACTCTGGAAGTGGTCGCGCAATATCAAGGGGTAGCCAACTTCAGGGCTATGTGTTGCAACATGTGGATCCAAGCGTGCAAGGATCCAGACAAAGAATTGCTTCAACTTTGATTATGCATTAATGCAAAGGAATTTGAAATGGCAATGAGAGATTGAAAGGATGATTGGAAGATACCGGTCATTACCAAAACATGCCAAAAGGAAAAGAAATGGGAGCAGGGTCATCCAAGACATCTGCAGGGGTAGCTTCGCGACAAATAAACCAACACATTAGGGGAAGCTCAGTCAAAAGCCAATGCAACAGAAGAAGAGAAATGATCCAAAGAAGGATGTGAAGACATGAAAGAAGGACAATGCCCATGTGTAGGAAGAACAAGGAAGGTGGGACAAAATGACACAGGAAACCTTGTTGGCAGCTAACTCCACAAGAGACAGGGCCACCCAAATGACTAATAATACACACAGGTGGGCCACACAAGAAGGCCAAAGCACATAAGAAAATCCTGGAATACACAATTACCAAGGATGATGCCAATATTGTAACAGAAAGGGTATAGGATCGCGCAATGGACAAGTTCGAAGAGGTAGAGAATCAAAGAGTAATAATAAGAAATGAGTTGGCCAAAATCAAGTAGGTCTTGGAAAGGATAAAAACAACACAGAGGCAAGAAAGGGGAACATAGCCCATCCCTCGATCAACAGAAGTCGAGGACAGGAGTGCGCAGAACGAAGAAGACACCATCTAGACTGTAGTGCAAGCAAGTCCGAGCTTCCAAATAACAACAAACATGCTACAAGTTGATGAGGCCATAGCTTAGATGCCACTCAAAGACTTGGTGCAAGTACAATTGGTACTAGCTCAAATACCAATAAAGGCACTATATAGACTGCAAGTCAGTGTCGCGCAAGAAGTGCAATTGTGAGCTAGAATAGATGTGACAGAATTGTAGGCAGCTTGAAATGGCAAGGATGCACTAGAATTGGTAGTAGAGTAAGTAAAGTTGGAAACACAAGAGGAGAAGCAACGCGCAGATAACTTAGAGCAGAAGATGAAGGAATTTTTCACAAGAATTCCAGATAGCGCGCAGGCAGCCATGAGCAATGTTCAAGTGAAGATTCAAATCATTGCACAAACGCTCGAAGACTACAAGAAGGAGATTGAGGATCTCAAATAAAAATTAACACCCACCACCCCTCCTGAAGTCACAATTGAAAGAGAACAACAAGCAACTATACAAGTGGAAATAATGGAGAATGAAGCTCAAAAGGTCATGCAACTGTTTGACAAGACTGCGCAACTATGGACAATGTTGGAAGAAGACGATAAGGTCCAACAACTATATCAACAAGAGGAGAATATTAGCACTGCAATCCAGGAGCTGAAGCAATGACACAAGTCCATGAGAATTACAGAGCTGTTGAAGGGCGCACAGGAGACGAAGAACTTACAGATAGGACTAAAGACTGTGTATATTAACAAGTAGGCCAGGAAAGCTCAACTGGAACCTCTCCAAGAGAAATAAACACAACTAATTGTGGAACTGGAGGAGGAAAAGACAAGAGTGGCTCAGGATCATGTTGAGAGCGCATAGTCCCTCAAGGAACATATCACAACGCAGAGGGTAGAAGAGCTTACAGGAAAAGTTGCCCAAGCCAAAGCAACAGAGGAAGAATTAGAAGGAAAATTTCACATCTTGACAGAGGATGTTCAGGGAGTGCGCACCACTTGAGTGGCTTGGGATGAAACACATGTCAGTGTTGGGGGCTTGTTGGATGCAGGCCTATTTCTAAGAAAGACCTATTTTTGGAAGGGATGACCTAATTTTGGAGCACGCGCAAACCAATGGCAAGAAAACAACATGCAAAAAAAGAAGGAAAAGCAACATGCAAGAGGAAAAGCCACGTGGAAAGGAGGCAGGAAAGCCTAACCATGATAGGGTTAGGGTTTTTGTTAAATATTGTAACAACTATAAGCCTGGAAAATAGTATGAATAAGAACCTAGAAGGTTTAGGTTAGGGGTTCGGTTATTATTGATGGGTTAAGAGGCTGTCAATTGTAATAAGGTGGTAGAAGAGTCAAGTAGGTTAGATTTTGAGGGTTAGGTCACATGTTGAGAAGCCTGGTGTGATCTTGTCCTCCTCACAGAAGTTTCTTAACCTCAACATGATTGTATGATTGAATATGTAATCGCGCAACGCAAGATTTTGCAACATATTAAATAAAAGAGTAGAGAAGCCAGATCTTTGTGGACTTAGTTGCAGGGGGGTGTGAACTGCGATAAAACTTGTGTTTTGTGTGATGTTTATTGAATTCTTACTTTCTGTGAATGGTCAGATTATGAATGAATGATTAGCTAGAGGTATTAGTATGCATGCATGAGGCTAAAGATGAATGAATCCTAGAAAGACTTGAATCAATAACAAGTTTAATGCATAAAGAAGTATAAAATACACTCCCAGATCCCCACTCATTCCTAGACTGCAAGCACTTGAGTATTGTAGTCACCCATAAAGCTAGCTTGGGTGAGACTGTGATGTTCACTCTACGCACAACGTTGCCTTGTAGTTTACTAGGAGGGTCGATAGTCTTAGAGGGTTTTGTTGGAAACATGTTGAGATTCGAACCTGGGTCAACCCAAGAAGAAGTAAGAAGTGAGAAATCTAACCAACATGTATCTATGCAGACCATCACGGTACTTGAGAACTAGATGTCACTTAGAGTCTTTGATACCCAGCTTGGTGCACAAGGTATGGAAGATATTGGTGAACTCTGGAATTGTTTCGTCCCTTTCCTACCACAGTGTGGTCCATCTTGTATATAAGTCGTCATAACTTCCAACAGGGTAGTATTGTTCCTTAATAGCATCCCTGAAGGAACCCCAAGTGGGTGCAACTACAAAAAATGTAGATCCCTATGTTTCCTTTTGCTGACAGAAATCCTCCCACCAATCTTTGACACGGGGGACGACCTTAAGGAGCGCAAATGTAATTTTTTTTCTATCGGAAAATTTTTGGACATAAAATACCCTTCTAGAAGGTTTAACCATTTGTCTACAACATCTGCATCCATTTGACCTTCAAATATAGGAATATCAAAATTGATCCGTACCTTGAAGGGGACGATGCCTCTGCTTAAGGTAGATGCATTTTCTATTGGCAACCGTAGAAGGATTTACACAAAGTTATCCTTCATCTCATTCCTTCGTTGCGAGAGGGTTTCCTCAAGCAACAATTTAAAGGGATCTCATGCCCCATCGTCTCTCTTTTCTTCCCCCCATGGGCGGTCGTCAGGTTTTGTGAGGCCGATCTTGCGAAGGCTCAATTGGTTCGATTCCAAACTACTTATACCTCGACCTTGTTGGGGACATGCACTGAGAAACAAATGAAGAGTCGACCGCTTTGATACCACTGATACAAATTTATGAGAGGAACAAAATGAAAAACATATATATAACATTAACACAAATATATAGAGAACAATAACAAAGATACAATGAAACTTAACTTCTATTAAATCATAAATCTGTTGAAACTGTAAAATGTGGAATGAAAACAATCTTGCTCGAATGGTGGTAGCTAATCTCTAAGAAGAGATGTGGCAGTTACACGCATTCATTTGAGCACATCACCATGAGGCCTCCAAGACTTTTTAGCATCAAGAAGTAAACATAAAACCATAGACATCCAAAAACCTATCCCTAGGAGATGAAGTGCCAAAAGTCATGTGGGCCCCGATGGGGTAAGTTGGTACATTAACTTCCCGGGGTCGTAACTTTTGCAAACGATCTTCGTTTTAGGCACACAATAGCCCATTGGAAAGTTCTATTTGAGGACTACAAATTATACCATCACACTCTAACACTGACTATAATGTGACTGTGGTGGGCCCAAAAAACGTTGTTTAGGGCCTCAAAACGACCTCGAAAGTTTAGGACCCAAAAAGCTAGAAAAAAAACTGCCAAGATAAAAATTGTAACTGCCAAGATGAAAGTTGTATGTGAGCCAGTTGGAAGAGGTGGATGGTCACTGATATCCACCTAGATAAAAAAATAATGGCTAAGATCATAGCTATGTGGTTAAAACGCATGTTATCCAATTTCATTTCTCAGGAACAATTTGGGTTCCTTAAGAGCATATTCATACATGAAACAATAAGATCGGTGCAGGAGGGAATCCACACCATAAAATCACAAAAGAAAGCAGTGCCAGTTGTAAAAATTGATCTATCAAAATCATTTGATAATGTCTCCTGGCTATCTCTTTGTCTTTTGCTTTTGCATATAGGATTTGAGTTGTAGGCCGTGAAGTGGATTATGGCATGTGTCACAATGACCTCTTTTGCAATATTGATCAATGGTGTGGGGTCCACATTTTTAAAATCTGGTTGGTGGTTCAGACAAGGTTTCCCCCTATCTCCTTATATTTTTCTCCTGGTTGTGGAAGGTCTCAGTCGGGCTATTGTAGAGGCCAGGAGGACACATACTTTTCAAAGAATTAGTTTTGGAAGTATGGTTAGGCTCACACATCTTTTATTTGTTGATGATGTACTGATATTTTGTCAATGTGCATCTGCAAATTGTTTGGTACTGAAAATTATTCTGACCCTTTTCAGTGAAGTGACATGCATGACCATAAATGGGAATAAACATACAATATATATATATATATATATATATATATATATATATACCATATGAAAAGGAAGAATACAATACTATATTTTCAAACATGTTTCATTTTACAATCAAAGAGTTAAGGGAAGGGTTAAAATATCTTGGCTTTACTCTCAAGCCAAACCTGTATGGAATTGTGGATTGGTCTTGGATTATTTCAAAGGTGGATCAAAAATTCAATCATTGGTGTAATCGATGGGTGTCAAGAGGAGTTAGACTAGTTCTTATCAAGACCATTTTGGAGGATATACTAGTATACTGACATCTTTTGACCCTTATTCCAAAAGGTACTCTTCGATGAATCAGGAAGATCTGTTTCAATTACCTTTGGAAAGGTAGCATAGAATACAAATGTTAACACCTAGAAAACTAGAGAAGTTTGTCTAAGCCAAAATTTTTGGCTGGTTGGGGGTTAACGGAGGGGGTGTTTTTTGGCCGAGCTATGGCTACAAAGTCATTGTGGCTTTTTTTGACACAAGAAAGTCTCTTGAGACAAATACTCATTACCAAGTATATTTCCCCATCGTCAGTGGTGGACTGGATTCATAAAAAAAATAACTTCTCTCCAAATGCTTCAATGCAATGGAGGGCCTTGCATTCCCGATTATTGGAAACTCCCTTGATTGGAAAGTAGGGAATGGCACACAAGTGTGTATATGTTCTAATGCAATTGTTGGACATGGGGAGGGAATATTCCTCACAAAAGACTTGATAAACCCATTAAGGGTGAAGGGAATATGCACTTTGAACATAGTTGCAAATGTGGAGGGAACTTCTATTTGGGCTCAGGGATGGTATTCAGTTAAGATCCTAGATTAGGATTCTAACTAGGCTCAAGCATGGTCTGGTTACACTTCAAAACTTTAGAGGGCACACATACATCTGTCTAACATGGATTATGATCTAGCTTGGAACACTCATCAGTTAGGAGGACGTTACTCTACAAAACTTGATTATCAAGCGTTGGTGGATATGAGTGATGGTAACATTCTCTAGTGGTACAATCATTTATGGAAGATAAGAGGGCCACTGAAAGGAGTAAATTTTTTCTGGTTAGTTCTTAAGGGAAGAGTCCTCACCGAGGATTGTCTTTAAAAGCATGGAAAATAGGGGCTGAGGTATTGCTATTTATTCAAGGAATTCAAGGAGACTAATAATCATCTTTTTATGGAATGCTCTTATTCTTGCCAGGTATGGATGGAGGTTGGTTTACAATTGGGTGTCTTCAATTTGTGGTGAAAGGATAACATTCATGATTTCTTTAAGCACTTCTTTTAAGATCCATGGATTTCTTCATGGAAGGTGCTACCGATTCTCGTCTCTTGGGAGTTATGGTTGGCCCGAAACGTTATCCTATTTGAGAACAAGGCATATCCATCTATTAAAGTTTCTTAGTATGCTCTAGCTATGATTCAACACTATAAGGTTTCTCCATCCCCAAAGGCCTCAAGGATGATCGCGTGTGAGGAAATAAACAAAGATGAACCCTAGGCATATTTTGATGGGGCATGTCAAGGACCAACTATGTCTTGTGGTTTGGGCATCATTTTACATATCACAAAAACATATTATATTCATGGGAAATCCAATATGGATTCGGGAACCAACAATTTGGTTGAGTTTTCTGCTTTGTATGCTTTACTAAGACTGGTGGTCAAAAGGGAAGTGATAGAAGTTCATGTCTATGGGGATTCAAAACCATGTATAGATTGGATGGAGGATTATATGCAATTATATCGACTGGAATTACTGCAGCTTGGACAAAGATTGAAAATCATCTCGAGACAATTTCGAGATACATTCTTTAAGCATATTTTCAGAGAATTAAATACAAAGGTAGACTCTTTGTCTAAAGTGGATCTTTTGATGAATACTAATGTGATTATGTGGGAAGAGTACCTTGATGGGTCTATGATATCCAGAGCAGAGGAAACAAATTTGTGAGATGTAATCTTCAACTATGTGTCTTGGGAGCTTGTCAGTAGGAGGTCTTGGTGAATTTTGTCTATGAATTTTTTTTGTGAAAAAAATATATGAACAGAGTCATAGACACAATACATGTATGCGATGAAGTGCCTTTTGAATGTACCTTCTTTGTCTTAATAGAAAGTGTGATTTTTTTTCCAGAAAAAATAAATAATAGTAAAATAAGGGAAGGGAGTTTTTTGAAAGGAGGTTCTATTTAAGGAGGGAAAATATGAGACTGGCTAAAAGGAAAATAATGAAAGAAAGAAATGAAAACAACTAAGAAAGTGAGTGAAGAAGAGATGATAAAATAATGAAAATAAAAGGTTTTAAGACGAGTGATTTGAATTTTAGGTTTGCTTGTGCATGAGATAGGGTTAATATTAGGAATACACACACACACACACACACACTTAGATAACTTTTCTAATAAGTTGGAGGGAGTAACAAGTTTGAGGGTTAGTTTAGTTGGTCATAAGATGGATGTGAGATCTATCTCCCAAAGTTGGGAAGGTCATGGGTTCGATTCTTTTGATCCCCTTGAGGTTAGAATCCATAATTAGAGTTTTTGGTTTATCTCGTTTACCATCCATGGATCATAGGGAAATTACTCAAAGGGTTTTTTGTGAGGTGTTTTCCTTGGGAAAAAAAGTTTGGTGGAGTAATTCCATTTTTTAGCTTGCATTTTTGTTTTGTCAAAGCAAACGTGATGATTGGTTTGATGAGAGTATTTGACAATGGAAAATTTGTTTATATATTTATAGTACATATCAATGATGTGTTCCTTGAGTTGAGTTTGGATGGATTGACATGTTTAGCTGATATAAGAGGTTCTACAAGTCTAACATAGAATTTTATAAACACCTTGATGTTGAAGGGGGTTAATTTTATTCTTGACTAATTTTAGGGTGTTTTGGAGCATTTGGTGGGATTAAAGACTGTTTTAATGTTCTTTGTACTTAAAATCTTAACAATTTTGTCGAAAATACCTTGGATATAGGTGAGGTAGGAATGGGTGTCTCAAGAGGGTGGGTTTTGCATTGATTAATTTCTTTTTGAAAGAGGGTTTTGATTTTGTCGTTAAGATAGCCATTGTCGTGAATAAATTTTCTTGAATGGGTTCTCTCTTTTACTATAAGGTTTTGGCTAGTGATGTGGATGGCCTAGGAGAGCAAGGTGTTGAGAAACCACACTCAGTGAAGGATTCTGGACAACTTTATTATATTGGTATACAAGGATACCCTCACCATGAGAGAAAGGTGACATGTATAAGTATCATAAAGGTTGTTGCAATAAGAGGTTTGAGAAAGGGGTTGAAAATGGTTGTGGTTTGAGAGGTCATGAAGATTAGTGTGATCCAATGAGTCAATACCAGACAACGAGTGGAGAGTAGATGTGGTGGATTTTGAAATCAACATGTTGGGAATAGGAGAGGCGTTGGCTTGGTTCTACAAGGATGACTATATAGGGAATGGTATGATAAACAACTTGGACATGTAGGTTATTTCTATCCACATTAGGCCAATTTTTAGTTGAAATGGAGAGTTGCGTGAAGTTTAAAGAGATAAGTAATTGAAATTTGTTGTGTAAGGGTTGTTGAATGGTCAGTTATGAGGAGCAGGTTGGGTTGATTAGAAAATAGAGAAGTATTAATTCAATTACGAATAAAGTCGACAAAGGGTGAAATTGAGTGGATTATCATAGGGGTGGGAGGTCTATATTGGTATGGTGACAAATTAATGCTAGAGGATAAAAGTCAGTTCATATTTAAATTTGGGATGCAATATTTTCATCAGGCTCACATATCTCACATATATGTGAGCAGGCTCACATATATGAATTTTGAGATCTATTTCTTCATAATTTTTAAAATAAAATTTTAAGTATCAAAGTATGAATGTGATTCTAATTTAAATGATAAATCTAAACATATGAATGAGATTATAATTACAATGAAAGGAAAACAAACTAAATTTAGCTTACATGTCATTATAATCAAGCACATTGAACATAGTTACCTACTTGATAAGAACCCTTCAAAGTTCTCATTTTTTAAAAAAGCCGCATTTAGTGGTTGTTTCTATTTCCATTTCAAAAAGTGTTTCCATTGATAACACCTTATTATTATTATTATTCCACTAACATCATTTTTTTCGGGGCTAAATTACAAAACTTTGCAAGTATAATATGTAATGTCACTAACAAAAATTTGCAACCATGATATGTAATGTCACTAACAAAAATCTTAAAATTGACCCCAAATCAAAAAGTGGTGCTCCAATAATCACCATTTGTTGGGGGATTAAAATTACAACTTGTTTGGAAGCGCAACCTTGACAATTAGTATTGTCACAGACAAAAACCTTAATATCAAGCCTTGAATCAAAAGTTGTGCTACTAATAGCACCTTTTTTTTGGGGTTAAAATTATAACTTGTTTGAAACCATGGCCTTGATAATTGGTACCGTTGTGAACCAAAACCTTCAAATCAAACCCTAAATCGGAAAGTGGTGTTACCGATAGCACCTCCTTTTTTGTTTTAAACTTAAAATTGCAACATTTTAAAAACTATAACTAAAAAACTAACATTATTATAAACAAAATCATAAAAAGAGAAAAATAATTTAAAAAA
>ML814598.1:0-25639 GCA_009831015.1 Picea engelmannii
GCCATCAATGACAAGTCTATGCTGCCTGTAAAACATGCCAACAATCCTTTGTACATTCTTCCTTCCTGCACCCATGCCATCTTCATTGCTGTACTTGCCATCAATGACAAGCATATGCTACTTGTTAAACATTTTCCAACAAGCTTTTCTACCATCTCTGTAGAAACGAGATTATCTATGCTACCACTATCCACAATGACCTTGCATACCCTGTCCTTGGTCTTGCAAGCAGTTCGGAAAAGTCTGGTTCTTTGGACTGAACTCTCCACCTCCTTCTCTGGTGTCAAAAGAGCTTTTCGCATCATCAATGATCTTCCGCCTTCAACATCTTCTGCCTCAACACCCCATCTCTCTGCTTCGGCGATGTGAGCTTATCCTCCTTCTTTCTTCTTGTTGGGACACTCATAAGACTTGTGTCCAGTCTTTCCACATGTGAAGCATGTTATTACTCCACCTCTTCCTCTTCCTCTACCTCGGGTATGAGGAAAAACATTATTATCAGCATAATCCCCTCTCTATTCGGTATGTTCCCTTGCTGTGAGGTTCCACCTCTCTCAGTTTGAGTTTGAGGTTTCTTCCAGTTCTCCTTGGGCTTCTGATATTTATCCTGGGCAACTGATTTTCCTTTGGGCTGACTTCTGCCTCGGCTCCTCTGACCCTGTTTTTGGATCAACTTCTCTTTAGCCTTTAGAGCTATCTAATAAGCATATTCCACTGTTTCGATGGTTGCCATGCTCATCTCATCTTGGATGTCGTATCTCAGGACATTCATGTATCTGGCAACCTTTTCATCATCGCTTTCCCGATGAACTTCCCTGGTGTTCATCTTGTAGAATTCTTCAGTGTATTCTTTCACTGTCATCAGCTTCTGTCTCAGGTTCTGCATCCTCCTGAACAGAGTAATTTGATAATCTCTGGGGATGAATTTTTCCTTCATCTTTGCGATCATTCTATCCCAGCTTTTGATCTTCTTCTTTCCCTTGTGGCATCTGTTATCTTGTAGTTCATCCCACCACAATGATGCATGTCCTTTTAACCTCGTGACAGCATGCTTGACCTTCTTGTCCTCTTCGACATCTTCATAGTCAAAGTATGTGTCCAGAGCTCTAATCCAGTCTATAAGCTCCTCTGTATCCAAGTTTCCCTCATAAACTGGAATGTCCATTTTCGCTCTTGCACCCATTCTTGCAATAGCTCTAATCAAACGTTCGTTTGTTGTATCTTCGGCTGCAAATTCCTCTTCATGTTCTACTTCAATTTCACTTTCGGAATCACTAAGATCCCCAGCACTAACTGTACGCCTATGTGTTGTCTCCATGTCTTTGAGTCTGGCTCGTAAGTCATGCATCTCTCTCTCCATGGATGGATCAATCATCTGCCTACCTCTTATTCTCGGCATTTCCCTCTCCTCTGGTGGATCGGGTGTTTGCCTGTCCCTTCTTCTCAGCGGCATGGTGAATTCTCCTCTTCTCTGCTACAGAAAGCAAAGAACCTTTATGTTCTCTGATACCACAAATGATGATGCAGCCAGCCCTCCCTCAACCCGTGGGTCATAAGGTCAATGTCAGCAGGATCTTTCCCCTTTCACTGGCCCGAAGAACTCTAAAATGGCTCTTCTATTTTCCTTTCGGAAAATATGCACCCACAATCAACTTCGAGAAATCCCCCTTATGCTTTGGGAGATCGAACTTCTCACTTCCGTGAATCTGGTAGTCGAGTGTCTTGTCGCTCAGAACCCCGAATCCCGAAACTCTGAAATTCCGATATCACTCCAGCTTGTCGTATTTCGTGAGTTCGCGAGTTGCGATAACATACAACTCTGCCCACGAACCCTGAAATCCCGATATTCTATTCTCTGAAATCCCGAGATGTTAGACTCCAACACATTTCTCAACGTTGGCCCCACAACTATTCTTCTCACCATTTTGGGACTTCAACTCAATTGACTTCTACGTCGACAGAGTGCCACCTATCCACCTCACTGGCTACTTCTGGTCCCACACAATCCTATCGATCCTTCACGGCTTCGCCCTTCGCAATTTCGTGAACTTTGATACCAAGGTTTCGACCCTTCCAGTCACGAAATCCTGATAGGCGATTTCACGAGTGATCCAACAGCCCCTGATTGACTTGAATCAATGGCTCTATCTCTCCTGAGCTTAGAACCCTTTTAGGAATACTCGTGGTAACTCCCCTACTCCTCCGTGAGATCTGACGACTCACGGGGATTCGCGAATTCTTTACAAAGAATTCTGACCGTCCGTTCTTTCCTTGAGAAATTATGCACGAACTAAGCAAAATGTCTCTCTCCACAGAACTCATCCTCCTGCGGTCGACGTCGCTACGCCTTCCTTCGAGTTTTTAAGGCGCTTTGCCTCGTGCCTTCCTTTGAGTCCTTCGAAGGTTCAAGTCCTTCTGAACATTCTCACGACTTTGAGTCTTTCAGGAAACCCTTGCATGCACTCCTTGTGGCAGACTTTCAAGCACTTTCAAGTGTTGAAATCCTTTGACTCTGCGCACACCTGCAACAATAGTCTCTCAATAATTCACTCAAGTCTGTGACTTTGAGACTTTACTTGGCCTGCGCACTCCTTGCACGGCTCCTGTGCTAGCTGCACTTCTGTGTGAATGAGAACAAAAGATTACCCTATCTGAGATCTCAGAGACAAACCTCTGAATCCTCTATCATGCACTCCTTGCGGACAATTCAACTGCACTCCTTGCAGGAACTTTTGCTCAGATGGAGAAACAATTGAAACTCATTTCCCTTACACTCTCTCTCTCTCAGATTTCAGACATTCAACAAGAAATCATTCATACATAGAATAAAAGAAAATGTACAACATAAAGAGTAAAATGATCATGAGCATAACATTTAGCATACACAGAAAATATATGAACACCATGAGTTTGACTCACAACTTTCTTGTATTAATTCAGAACTTCTGTACATGGAGTCTGCTACACAACTCTCTGCTTCTTCTCTATGCTCTTCATAATCATGTTACAATACACAATGAGGGTGTCTATATCCTGTTTCCCTCTTGCGCTCTAAAACTGTCTAATCTAACGTTCAATTCTATCTACCTCCATTAACTACTATAAATGTCTTCTACCTACTAAGGACAAGAGCGAATCGCTCAAGGTCCGATTACATTTTACAAGGGCGCTCCTTGTTAATTATCTCATTTAAGATTGGCGCATTAACTTCAAGAAAATTTCAAAATTTGTGTTGGGCGCTTGTCCAGCTATCCGTTGTCTCCGCGCTGGCTTGCTTGAGATTCTCCTGCATCACAAAATGCAGAAAAATAGAGGTTGATCATAAGGGGAGAAACCCTTTGCCATTGATGTCAAACGAGGAGAGTAACTTCAGAGGAGAGAATAATCATCACAGGGGGAGTTTGTGTATGAAGATAGTGTGTTTCCCTCAATGACAAAGGGGGCGACTGTTGGACATATTGTCATTCGGGTAAAATCATGAATATGGGTAACACTTTTGTGACAATCAGGTCTCAAAAATTCCTAGCGGAAATTTTTCGGCTGAAAATTTGCACATCAAATTGAACAGTGCCCTGACGGCGCCCTCAAAATTCGTGTACAATGTTTTTCAGATGAATTATTTTCCTGTGTTAAGAATATTTTGGCCAAAATACTTTTCGGCCCTAACGTTTATTTTTAACACATTTCATTAAAAACTAGGTTTCGACCGAAAGAATATTTCGGCCGAAAACTTGAAAATGGGTCTGTTTGCAGGAAACTGTGAATTCTCTCCATATTACTTGATCTTTCGAGGTAGCGGAATCCTACAAATACTCAGAATTTAGTTTCAAAATTGATGCCAACATTTTTAAAATTGAATCTACTTTCATTGGATATAATTTGTTTTCATTTTCATTGTTTTCATTTAATTTTATATAAAAAAACACTACATAATAGTTTTAGGTGAGATTATGATTCAGTGAAATGAAAAATCCATATCTCTAAAAATGCATAGTGGAAAATTATGGAAAATTTATATTCATAATCCTTAAACTGTTCTCTTCAAAAGGGTATTTTTAGATTTTATTTTTAAGTAAAAATTAAGATAGATGCAAGGTGTAGGAAAACATGTGTTTAAAATCTGCAATGTTTTCAGCTTGATCAACTTCAAATAATTCAACAAATTATAATATTCATCTGTTAGATTCAAAATTATAGTCATAATAAAACAGAGTCTCTCTAGATTGTTGTAGTATATTTCGTTTCTTAAAAACATAATTTTAATAATAGATACATTGTTGTGGGAAAAAATAACTCATTATCATTCCTTTCATGTTTAAGAAACATATTGTTAAACAATTGTCAAATTGTAATATCAAATCTTTATAAAACAAATTTGAAAAATAGTCATTGGAAAGCTAACACAATTATTCACAAGTTTTGTTTTTACTGTAAAGTGAAATTCTAAATAAAAAAAATACTTTTGTATGCTGGAAGTTAAAGAAGTTGTGAAAATACAATTGTTTTTCTCATAAACCAAGCAAAAGTGTTACCCATCTTCATGATTTTACCCATTCATGTGTTGTCATTGACGTCAACAGTCATGATAAGTTGTTATGATGGAAACATGAATCAATCATGATCATTTATACAGTTGGAATTAGTGTCAAGATGGCCAATAATGTCTTTCCATGTGTAATGAAGGGTCAATGATGGAAAGAGAATGTCAAACAATAAGCAGAGGAACAAGGTTAATCTCAGGAGGAAAAGTATACTAAAGATCAACAGAAGAACATCACCTTAAGGATGAAAGCAATTCATGATTATTGTTGATCACGATAGGATAAAAAATGTTCCTATGATCAAAGCTCGGGAGAATTAGCGACTAACTATCAGTGCATAAAAGAATGCACAAACAGTTATTAAAACTCAGGAGAGTTAGTGAATGAAGAGCACATTCTATAAATGTCGTCCAATCGATGGAAAAACTGAGAAGTCGACCAATGCACAGGAAAAGGTGAGAAGCCTCAACAACCTTCTGATCAAGAAATTGACATTGTTGATTGTCTCATATAACAGACATCAGTTATATGAGTGACCATGGACTTGAGAACCATTGGAGGATCATGACCATTGGATCTGCAAGACAGATCAACGGAAGGGATAGATTGTGGATATCAGAAGGATAATTAAATGACTCGCTAGTTCCAATCCCGCAATTGGTCTAGATCATTAGATCTCATAGACTCGAATATCGACGACTGTGGTTGATCCAACAAATGATTAGATTAAGTCAGATTGAGTTGTGACCATTGGATGCGCAATCTCCAGATCAACGGCAAGGATAGATTGCATAGATCAAAAGGAGAATTAAACATTGTGCTATCTCCAATCCCGCAATTAGTCAGGACCATCATATCTTATAGCTTCAAAGATCGACGACTGTGGTTGACTCACCAACAACGCACAACTTCAATTGTGGAGTTTGGGTGTCGAGTTAAATCACTCGCAAGTTGTGGTTCCGCAATCATCGTCGACCGTTAATCTTCTTTGAAGAGTCCACATCGACTCTTGGATCACTTTTGAGTGGAAGGACAGGATAAGAAGAAAGATCCAAGATCTCGTTTATTCTATATCCCGTCAACTGTTGGATTTAAACTAAGTGGAAGGATAGGATAAGTGAGGTAAAATATCTGAGATCTTGACTTGCAAATTTCCATCAGCCGTCAGATCATTCTAAAGTGGAAGGATAGGATAATCAAGGGATGAGATCTGAGATCTCAATCACCCGAATATTCGTCAATTGTCCTATCACCTTTAGTGGAAGGACAAGATAAGCAAGGGTTGAGATCTGATATCTCGATCACTCGAATTTCCTTCAGTCATTGGATCGAACTAAAAGGAAGGATAGGATAAGCGAAGATGGAGAGCCGTTGGATTTAATCCAAGGCAAAGTTGCATCGCAGACGAGATCGAGTCCTTGATCTAAGATCCTGATCAAACAAACATCATTCGTTTCGGGTCTAAATATGTGAGGAGGTTATGCTCTGGAAAAATATCATTTCAAGAATTCAGTTTGAGATTATAAATTCTCGAAGCCCGGAGACTCGAAGAGCCCAAATAAATTATCGACCATCGTATCATTCGAAGTAAGCCTCAATCATTCGATTCAAGTGGACATATGACAGACCACGTCAGCAGATCACATCAACAAGGATGTGTGGGAGATCTATGTCAGTAGACCACGTCAGCAAAGACATATGGCAGATCATGTTAGTAGACCACGTCAGCAAGGGCGTGTGGCAGACCACGTCAACAAGGACGTGTGGCAGACCATGTCTGCAAGGAAACGTGGCAGACCATGTCAGAATACCAGGTCAGCAAGTACACATGGCATAATCAGATGATGACATGTGTCAATAGGAAATTGTCTTGTTTCATGTCAACACATCACGTCAGTAAATTACGTCACTCCGGAAGAATTACTTCGGGAGTTTCACCACTAGCAAATGAAAAATGCTCCGAAGTCCCGAAGGATGAAATCCCAAAGTAGACATGGTTCGTCCAATCCAAAGAAACACTTAGGGATCATTCTCATCCGTTGATCTACTACAGTTGAAGGATAGTGTAATTTTAAATAGCTGAAGTCCTGGAGTAAATGGTGGCCATCCATATCAATGCTTGATTAAAACTCAATCATCGGATTAATCCTTGTAAGAATCAAATCTGACGATTGATCAGTTTCCACGAAATAAATGTAAACCGTCCGATCTGTTCGAGAAATATCAGTCAGAAGTTTTGAAAAGTTTGAAAAGTTGAAATCCCATAGTTCCGAAGGGCGAAGTTTCGTCAATCGTCTATCTCATCAGGATATTGAATCGTGACCATTGATTCTGATAAGCGCTCAAGTGATCGTTTGGCCTAGCACCTTGTCACTACATATGGTCATATGGAATAATAAAAATAAAGGTAAATATTAAATAATAATATCGTGGTTCTACGCCTATGGTCATATGAAAATGGTTTGAAAGGAGCGCCTCATACAGATTTCATTCGACAGAGAGTTACACCAGAACAATATAGAGAATCGATAAATAACCGAATATGATTTGTTGGTGAATCGAGAACGCAGTAGAATCACGAGTACGATCCAATGAGTTGATCCATGTTTGTGATCAACTCATGAGGACAGATGAATCGATACACAACCATGATTAAAAGAGAGTTAAATCATGAAAACATGAATAAAGAATAAAAAAGAAAAATGAAATTAATTAAAGTTTAAGATTATCATTTTAAATGAAAAGGTACAATGGTTCAAATATAAAAAGACACAATGCTTCAAACTCACACCAGTTGGAAGAGTATATAAACAAGAAATAATGGTGAGAAGACGTGTAGTTGAAATTGTTGAAGTATATATATTTATATACAATGGATTGAATGAAAGTTCATTCTATCAGGTTGGTGCCTTTTTACAATATGGGTCTTGTATGAGGATTAGATTCCTCACATCTCAGTTGGATCTGAGATCAACAATCTAGGACTTGTGATGAGGGTTGGATTCCTCATTTCTCAATTCGATCTGAGAACTACAAGATGGGTCTTGTAACAAAGAGTTGGGTCTCTCATAATTGTATGAAGATGATATTCAAATATTGATCTTATATATTTATTCAAGTTAAAATAAATAAATAAAGTATTTATTCTTTTATATATATTGATTGAGAAAATGAAATAAATATTTTTTTTTAGCTAATTTGTGAAAAGTGGAAAATTGTCCAAAAATTTTGTGACACTGATTCACGCCCCCCCTCTCAGTGTCAAGTACCCATTTCAACAATTTCGATGTTTGGACAACCATGATTATCAGTTTGGGTTCCTTCCTTTAGTCAAGATCATCGATATTATGAAGTTTACAACATTCTTGGGACACCTGATAGAGTTTTGAAATGATAAAACATTGGAAAAAATGAAACGAGTTGCTACAGGAGAGTTCACAGCGCCTGAAGTCACTTAGCACAAAATGACCTATGACAGTTTTCTAAGAAATTAACACAAAACATAGGATCGTTTTCCTTATAACTTTTGAATTACAATCTCGGTTCCTCTAAAATTTGGTGTGGAGGTAATAAATGGTTTTTTTTACTTGCTAACAAAAATTCAACCTGACCCACTTTGTATATTTGGAGAAAATCCAAAAACATCACCTATAGGAAAGTTCATAGCGCATGTTGTCACAGACACTGCGAACTATAACAATCTGACAAATTCGAGATATGGGAAGGTTTCCATCTGTGAAGGAAGGTTCGAATGTTCTCCTAGGATTTATTTGGACATGAGGGACATGTGTTCCATCTTTAGATCAAGCATCGTGACATGGTTCAAGAGGCATTTATCACAATAGGCAATATCCTTGAAAATAGGAATTTGTTAGGTTTTTGTTGGAATCTTTTGTAACAAGACTCCTAAATGGAGGAGGATCCTATGTAACTCGTTGGTTTCGACCTCCTTAGGGTAGAGATAGGTCATTCACTATATATGAATTTTTTTTTTATCATAAAAGGGTTGGATTCATGATCCAATAGAGGAGAGAGCTGGAAGGGAAGTATTTTTGTCTGTGACTGTAATCCTAAGGGCATGTTATTGTTAATACATTTCTTCCATTGAGAATTAATGAGAGTTATCTTATCAACATGTTTTATTTGTATTTTCTTCTCCTTCATTTCACTTGAAAAAAATTGCAGACTATGAAGATCATGGTGGCCCTTGATTAGGAGATTCATGAGCTACAAAGGATTTGCAGTGATTGCCTTTTAATTGTTGTTTTGTTCAAGTATTCTTTAGTCCATTCAACATAGAGGATCTATGTTTTGTCAACATTATGCTTTATGTTTTTCCCTCTCCATTATTCTACCTGATATTATATAAGCTTTGTCTTATGTCCAACTCAAATGCCTTCAATCTGTAGGATTTTATGACTCCATGCCCAATGGAACGCCTCTGCGGACAATTTGTTTCCCTTTTTCTTTATATTTATTACTGATCCACCAACCATAAAATTGATTTTATTATCTAAAAATTATGATGGGTATTGGGCTTGCACTCATGGTAGTCTAAGTGTGACTCTTAGTGCTAACAATATTGGCATCGTTGTCGGGGATGGAAGTGAAGAAATATTCCCTGGGAGAGAGAAATTGAGAAGATCTATCTCTTGATGGTAGATAGGAGTAGGACACAAGCTTAATTACAATCTTCTACCTTGTGATGACAACTTCATTAAATATGAATCTATGGATGACTCCACTGGTTTGAAATGGAAAAGATTCATGCTCAGAGGTATGCATTTTGTGATTTCACAAATATATTTGTTTTTTCGAATCTCGAGCCTGATAGAAGTGACTGGGAAGTTTCCTTCCTAGGTTTAGAGAAGACGATTGGGAAGTGCTAGCTGATTTTTTATTAGACTTTCACGAGTGCATGCTTAATATGAAAGTTGTACAGGAAGATGTCTTGATTAATTTTTTTAGATATTCTTTGGATGGAGCAACTCAAGATTGGTTTAGATCACTCTCGGTTGCTTGTCTTTCTTCACTGAGTAATTTTCATGCTTCCTTTCATTTGTTTTGTAAAGAAAAATTTTCAACTAACTTTCTCTATCTAGAATGTTGTCATGAATTCGATTGGTTGAGTAAAGTATCACATAGTCATATAGAGTATGTTGCAGTAGAAGACACTTTTCATAATAATCGAGAGGTTAATGATATGCAAAGTGATGACCATATTGTAGATACTTTTGACTTTGTATCAAATGTATCTACTGTTTTAAGTTGTCATGAAGATCAAATGGTTTCCTTTGAATATTCAAATGATAATGAGAAGATCTATGTATCAGCATGTGATAGTTTTGGATCTGCAACAAATATTAAAAAACCTATGATTAGCATCGAGATTAGTGAAGGAAGCTTGCAACAACTTTTAGTTTTGAAGATAGAGGAGATTGGTAGCATTTTTAAAACTAGGCATGTGCAAAAGCATTTCAATTTTCATTTGGAATAACATCAGGAAGAGGTATTTATTTATGTATTTATTGATCCTATTGTTGATTATCTAGATTCTTTGAGAAGTACAGATGTCAAATCATTCTTGTCAAATGAAGGTTGGTTCTATTGTGTTTTCAAACTTCACTTTTATATGCCATGGGTTCCTCCATTTGTCTGATCTAGATCAATGGTTTTGCCAGTTAATCGGTTTCTTGTATGGATTCATTGGAAGAATGATTTCACTTGATCAAGAAGAAGCACAGTTGGTTAGAGTGGGAGTAGGATCAATAAAGATCTATTCTCGGGCATTTTGGTTTGCAGTGATTTTGTTTTCAGTTTGTGAATATTCTTAGTTTTAAAAAAGGAGCGGAGGTGCTCTCGGGCATACAGGTTGGTTGCACGGATGACTCCATAGCCCAATGGATAAGGCACTGAGACTGCATATTCTTAGAATATAACAGGGAGCATTCCATCCCCTATGGATCCATATGTTAACACATAGAATTGTAGTGGTCAAAAAATCATTTCAGTCTTTGTTTTTGAGTGAGAGGTTTTTATAGTTTTTATGACTTCTTGCTATAATCATTTTTCAACTTTTGATTTAAATAAACCAAGTTAGTTTGGTCTTGGTCTAAAGTCTTTGGGTTATTTCTTTGTTATCATGACAAGCAGTGATAAACCCTCATGAGTCACATCTTTGAAAATAATTATTATCACCTTGACATGTCACCTCTAGGATTGTATGAAATATATCTAACTATCACATTTTATCTGTTCAGTTTTCAAGTCAGTTTTAATTTGAGCGCTTCCAACTCACTAGGAGAGTTTACAACATACTCAAGTGCTCCATTCATTCATTTCCATCATTATCTTTCTGTCATGCTAAGGAATTTCATTATTTTCAGAACCTATTTTTAAAAACAATTCAGGAATCAGATCTTTGGACATCCTAACAGTCTCCTCAAAGCATGCAAATCTTGTTTGAATGAGGCATTTAGAACAGGTTGACAGGCACTGCAAACTTCGCTATGAACTCATTTACTGTAGCACACTCTTCTAAATATTTGATCATAACTTTTGAATGGCATATGTGGGTTTTTGTGAAAAGTTTTGTGGAGGAGAATGATATTGGCATTGACATGCTGACCAAAATTCATCCCAACCGAATTTGGCATTTGATAGATACAATCAAAACACTAGTGTGTTGTGAACTGGCACTACAGACTGGCTGAAGAGGAGCATTGGAGGTTGGATAGGTTGCAAGTACTTCTGGTCAAATTCAAATATTTCATAATCAACCCTAGATCCCCCTAGTACTCCATGCAAGGTTTCATCATGTTTGAGGGTTGAGAAATGGGTTTTGGTTGGTTTTCATATTGGCGCTGCGAACTGTGCTACAAACCCTTTGTTTTAGGACTACTGAAACTTTCATCTTTTGAATCCTTTCAAATTTCTCTTTTAAAGAGTGAATCTACACCCCTCTCACACTTGAAATATGTGGTTGATCATATGTAAACCAAGTTTTAATATTGCACATGTTGTTAACTGATATTTGCATTGATAAAAACCATGTTTTGACAGAGTTCACTTTCACACACGAATTGTCATAACAAATGACAAAAAGAAGCCAAGCAATTATCATACATGTTGGCCAAGGCTGCTACCAGGAGGAGCTCTACAATGAAGAAATAAATATGTTCAACCTTCAGATCCTACACCAAATTTTCTCAAGTTCTTGTTTTATACCTTTGACACATTTTTGGGTGATTACCATGTTTTTCCAACCATTATTATAAGTTTCGGTGCTTTCCTTTAGTCAATATAATCAAGATTATGAAGTGTACAACATTCTTGGGACACCTGATAGAGTTTTTAAATGATAAACACTGGAAAAAATGAAATGGGATGCTACAGGAGAGTTCACAGTGCTTGAAGTCATTGGCGTTGCTAACTGGTATTTATGACAATTTTTTAAGAAACTAGCACACAACAAAGGATTGTTTTCCTTATAACGTTTGCATGACAATCTGGGTTCCTCTAAAATTTGGTGAGGAGGTACAACATGGTTGTTTTTACTCACTGACAAAAATTCATCCGAAACCACTTCGTATTTTTGGAGAAAGACAAAAACATCACCTATAGGAAATTTCACATCGCATTCTGTCACCGGCGCGAAGGACTCTAATAGTCCGACAAATTCGAGCTATGGGAAGGTTTTCAGTTGTGAAGGAAGGTTCGAATGGTCTCTTGGGAGTTAGTTGGATAGGAGGGAAATGTGTTACATATTTAGTTGAAGCATCATGACATGCTTCAAGAGGCATTTATCACAATAGGCAATATCCTAGAAAATATCAATTTGTTAGGTTTTTATTGGAATATTTTGTAACAAGACTCCTAAATGGAGGAGGATCCTATGTAAATCCTTGGTTTCAAACTCCTTAGGGTATAGAGAGGTCATTCACTATAAATGTAATTTTTTATTTATGAGAAAAGGTTTGGATTCATGATCCAAGAGAGGAGAGAGTTGCAAGAGAAGTATTTTTGTGTGTGACTGTAAGCCTGAGGGCATGTTATTGTTAATAGATTTTTTCCATTGAGGATTCATGAGAGTTATCTTATCATAATGTTTTCTTTGTCTTTATTTATCCTTAATTTCACTTGAATCAAATTGCAGACCATGAATATCATGGTGGCCCATAATTAGGATATTCATGAGCTGCAAATGATTTGTAGTGATTGCCTTTTAATTAATAATTTGTTCAATTATTCTTCATTCCATTAGACATAGAGGATCTTTGTTTTGTGAACATTCTACTTTATGTTTTTTCCTCTCCATTCTTCTACCTGATAGTATATAAGCTTTTTCTTATGTGTAACTCAAATGCCTTCAATCTGTAGGATGTTATGACTCCATGCCCAATGGAATTCCTCTGTAAACAGTTTGCTACCCTTTTTATTGATCTTTATTACTGATCCTCCAACCATAAACTTGATTTTATTATCTATAAATTATGATGGGTATTGGGATTGCATTCATACCACTCTGATTGTCACTCTTAGTGATAACAAGTCCATTTTGGGGTACCAAAGACCATCATCCTCGATCAGGACAGTAGGTTCCTCAACAGATTTTGGTCGAGTCTCTAGTCACTATTGGACACCAAGCTCACTAAGTCCATTGCCTTCCATTCTCAAACCGATGGCCAAACAAAGGTCGTCAATTGGATGATTGCGCACATCCTGTGCATGTACAACTCTAGGAATCCATGTACATGGGATGATAGTCTTCCCTATGTTCAACACAGCTACAAAAGGGCTCTCTATAGCTCCACCGACCATATCCCCTTTTAGGTGGGGCTCCAACCCTTGGGTCCCATTAATTTTGCGCTACCTCTTGCAACCACACAGATAGATTCTTCCCATGTTCAGTCTAAGGCCGACAAAGCCACCATATTCATTGAGCGGATTCAACACATCCACCAACAAGTCCATGAGATTTTATATAAATACAATACTACGTACAAGCAATGCCATGATTAATACTGGGTATCGCACAAGTTTTAGGTGGGAGACAAGGTCTGGTTACGTTTGCAGAAAGAATTTCTTACCAGGCACCATCAAAATCTCCATCCACTTGGATATGGGCCTTACACTATCACTAAGGTTGTGGGTGAAAACGATTTTGAGATCAACACTCCCCCCTTCCCTTGCTTGCACCCAGTGTTTAATGTGGACCTCTGACGACCATATTTTCTACCATTATTAGACACCTCGAGATCGAAAAACAATTGACACCAACAGAGATCAAACCTGACTGCATGGAACAAGCATCCACTAATCATATAGTGGACACAAAGGTCAAGGGAAATTTCTAGCATAGGAACTAGATTTACCAGGTTGTCAAGGCAAGGCAACTCCTGCACCAAGGAAAGTGGCTCACCCAGTGCCAAATTCAACAAAAAATTCTTCACCTTATGGGGGAACTCAATGCAATGGAGAAAATTTATTCCTAATGGGGGAGTACTAATCCAGGTGGATATTGGTGGCCACCCACCTATTCCAACTGGATCCTCTTGACAATTTTAGTTCATCACGTTCTTCTATAATTATTTGTAATTGTGGATTCTACACTTCTGTGGATGTTTGAAGCCCTACACAAATTCCAGGTGGAGATTGGTGGCTTCCCACCTAATCCAACTGGATTATTTTGGAATTTTTCATGTCAGTACATCTTTCTGTACTTCTTGGGCCGTTTTGGAGCCCTAAACAATGTTTTTTTTTTCTTTCCACAGTCAAAATATAGACAAGGTCAGATTTTGATGGCATAATGTATAGTTCTCGAAAAGATATTTCCAATGGGCTATCACGCACCTAAAACAGAGGTCATATGCAAAAGTTACGACCCTGGAAATTTGAGGTACAAACTTACCCATCGAGGACCACATAACTTTTGGCGTTTCATTTCCTAGGGTTAGGTTTTTGGATGTCTAGGGTTTTGGCATTCATGAGTAATGTTAAAAAGGCCTCTAGTGATCTAGATTTTATGATTAGAATGAAATGAATACATATTATTATTAAAAAAAAATTAACACAGAATAACAAAGATACAAAAAAATTGGTTTCTATTCAATAGGGAAAAAAGATGAAACTGTAAAATGCAACAGAAATCAAGCTTGTTGGAATGGTGGCAGCTTATCTTTGAGAAGATATGTGATGGTTGCGCTCATTCACAAGAAGATGAGTATAATCAGGATATGAAGTCCTTTTTACAATAATCATGAATTCCAAAAACCTAGACATCCAAAAACCTAACCCTAGGAGATGAAGTGCCAAAATTCACGTGGGCCCCGTTGGGGTAAGCTAACACATCAAATTCTCGGGACTGTAACTTTTGCATACGATCTTCGTTTTAGGTGCACAATAGCCCATTGGAATGTTCTATCCAAGGAATACACATTTTTCCATAAGAATTGAATCCATGTGCATCTTGACTATGGAAAGCCCTAAAAACGTTGTTTAGGGCCTCAAAACGACCCCAAAAGTTAGGGACCCGAAAACTAGCAAAATGATGCCAAACTGGAAAACTTTCGAAATGAACCAGTTGGAACGGGAGGGAGGCCACTAAAATCCATCTGGATCAATATTCCCCCCTTAGGAATCAATTTTATCCATTTCTTTGAGTTCCCCCATCAGATGAGGAAATTTCTGCTGAATTTGGCTTTGGGTGAGTCACTTGCTTTGGTGCAGTAGCTGCCCTGCTTTCACAACTTGGTAAAGTTGGATCCTTTGCTGTCGAGTTCCCTTGACTTGTGTGTCCAAAATATAATCACATGATTCCTATTTCATGAATTCAGGTTTGAGCTTTGTTTCTTTCAATTGTTTGACTACCTCTAAGGTGTCCAATAATGGTGGAAAATATGGTCGAAAGAGAGCCACGTTGAACACTGGGTGCAGGCCAAGGAAAGGAGGAATGTTGAGCTCAAAAAAATTGACACTAACAGCCTTAGTGATGGTGTAAAGTCCATAAAGGGAGTGGGTGAAGCTTCCAATGGGGCACTGTAAGGAATTCTTTCTCCAGGTGCAACCAAAATTTGTCTCCCACCTGAAACTTATGTGGCACCCGGTGTTGATCATGGCGTTGTTTCTAATTGGCATTGGAATTCTGTAAAATATCCTGAACCTGTTGGTGGATGTGTTGGATTCGCTCAATGAACTGGTTGACTTTCTCATCTTCAGTTGGATCATAAGATGAGTTAGTCGAGGTGGCCGCAAGGGGTAGTGAAACATCCATGGGACCCAATGGTTGGAATCCTAACCCCACCTGAAAGGGGATATGGCAGGTTGAGCTATGTAGGGCTCTATGTTGAACATAAGGAAGACTTTCATCCCATGTGCGGGGGTGCTTGGAATTGTACATGCAGATAATATGCATGATCATCTGATTGACGACCTGAGTTTGGCCATCTGTCTGTGGGTGGAAAGCAGTGGATTTGGTGAGCTTGGTGTCTACCAGTGACCAAAGGCTCGACCAGAATGTGTTGAGGAACTAAATGTCCCAATCTAAGAAAATGGTTTGTGGGGTTCCAAAATGTACCCACACTCATTCAAAGAAGAGTTTGGCAGTTGACTTTTCTATGATGCTCTTCTTACATGCGACCATAATATCCATTTTGGAAAAGCGATCAACAACCAAAAAACACAGTCATTTCCCCTCTTGGTGGACAAAAGGCCCGACATGTATTCCATTGAGATGGATTATTGTGGCCTATCAGGAGTAGGAAGAGGGGTGTACATGCCCTGTTTCTTAGTGGTCGGTTTGGAAATAGCGCAGGTAGTGCGGGACCTGATATACATTCCCACATCCTGTCGAAGTTTTGGCTAGTAGAAATATTTTTGCAGTACTGCCACTGTCTTTTCAATGATGAAGTGTCTTACCACTGGACTGTAGTGGGCTTTCCAAATCAGCTTCGCTCACTCACTTGATGGAATGAAGAGATGGCCTAGATGGCACAACAACCTGTCTTGAAGATGGAAATTAGCAACAACTGAGTTTGCACCCAACATTTGGTAGGTGGTGGCAAAGTCGGGGTCTGTTTCATAGAGGTGGAGCCATCCTAAGGTCTCGTGGCTGCAAGAGGCTAGCATCGTGGTGAGTTCCGTGACTGGAGGTCGACTGAGAAAATCAACGACTCTATTGGTACTTCCTATTTTATACTTGATGTTGAGGTGGAACTTCTGCAAGTATGTGGACTGCTTCTGACGACGGTCATTCTGCAATTTACCTTGTGTCTGCATGAACTACAGTGGCTTATGACCAGTGTGGATGATTGTCTCCTTCCCAAGAATGTAATGTCTCCACTAGTGGTAGTCTTTCACAATGGAGTACATTTCTTTTTTGTAAGTAGGTTACTTGTGGAAAAAATATGATAGTGTCTCACTATGATAAGCCACGGGGTGGTCATACTGAGTGAGAACGACACCCACAACATAGTCTAAAGTGTTGGTATCGATCTCAAAGGCTGATGCAGGTTTGGTAATGAAAGTACTGGGGCCGAGCACATGCACTGCTTCAAATCATTGAACACTTTTTGTTTGGATAGGCCCCACAAAAATTTTGCCTTACCACCACCCATGGTTACTTGGCTGAGGGCCAATGCAATATGGGAGAATCCCAACATGAACCTATGATAAAAATTGGCAAGGCCCAAGAAGTTTCGAAGCTTAGTGAGTGTGGTTGGGGCTGGCCAGTCATGGATGACTTGGATTTTGGTTGGATACACATGTACACCATGCTAATCAACGATGTATCCCAGGTAATTGACCCTGTCCATGCTAAAGGAGATTTTTTTCAAGTTGGCATATAGCTTGTGTTGTCATAGGGTGTGTAGAACTTATTTAATATGCTGCAAGTGTTCCTCCCATGTCTTCATGTAGATGAGGATGTCATCTAGATACCCCACTACAAAATTATTGGTGAATGGTCAAAGGATATCGTCCATCATCCTCATGAAAGTTGTTGGAGCATTTGTCAAACCAAAGGGCATGAAAAGCCATTCAAAAAGACTTTCTTTTGACTTGAAGGCAATCTTCCATACATTTGTTTCTTCTACTGGGACCTAGTGGTAGCTACAATTCATATCAATCTTGATAAAGTAATTGGACCCTGTGAGCTGATCAAGGAGGTCATCGATATAGGATATCAGGAACCGGTTCTTGATTGTGATTTTATTGAGGGACTAGTAATCAATGCAGATTTTTCAGGTCTTGTCTTTTTTCTGCACGATCACGATTGGGATCCCACAAGGTGATGAGTTGGGATTAATGTGCCCCTTGTGGATAAGTTATTATATCTACCACTTGATCTCCTCATTCTTTAACAGAGATAGGTGGTAGACTAACCCATTGGGAAATGGTGTGACGGGGATCAGATCAATGGGATGCTTTACCTGACAATGTAGAGGTACCCCTGTAAGTGAGGAGAAGATATCTGAATATTATTCCGCAACCTTATCCACTTGCTTCTGTTGTGTGGAGAGGTTAGCCGTAGAGGCCCTAGATGTGGCTACAATTTTTCACTCACCCCAAGAGAGAATCATGAAGAAGACAAACTTCCTAGTATCAAAGATCACCTTCTTGCATTGCTTGGAAGAGATCAAGGAAATATCACTAAGTGGGACTACCTCGGGTATCTTTTACAATTTATTATTAAAATTAATAATAACATTGTGAGGCCCAGAATCATATAAAACATGACGTTTCCATAAATATGGTTTGTCCAAAGGAAAATTACAAACTTCGAGAGGATCAAAATCACACAATACCTCGTCTTTAAAGGGCTTGATTTCATACGACATGCGACACTATTGGTTGACACAGAGATCACTTCCTTGGTGGAGCCACCCAATGGTGTAGGGTTGCGAGTGCGTCATTATTGCTAGGGCTAGATGATTGACAACCTCTGTTGAGATGAGGTTCTTCTGGATAGTGTTTTCAACGATGACGTGCAGCGCGCTACCCTTCACCCACAACTTTGAATGAAAAATGCACTCTCCTTCCTTTGGCTCGTCCGGTTCACCGGGATGGAGCTTGGTGGTAGAAACGGTAGCACTGGGTTCTGCGTCGATGATCTATCTCCCCCTTTCTGGTTTTGACTCAGAGTCAGAACCCACACCTGATTCATAGGATTTCACCTCAGCCACCAGTGACTACTTTGAGGGGCAATCAATAGTGTTATGCCAGAGGATTTTATGGAAGTCGCACCACTTCCTGGTGTCTTTCTTTATCTTTTCAGTGTCCTTCTTTTCTTGCGGCTTGGACTGGTTTTCTTGAGGTTGTCCATATTTTCTCTATCCTTTGTTATATGGGTTGGGGCTACCCTTTCCTTTCTTTTGTTGAGAGGGATTCCCAGGCCCAAATTTCCATGTCTTTTGTTTAAGCTTCTGCTTTATTTTGACGACATATCGGTAGGCCACATCCAAGGAAGCGATGTCCAGAAAATCCATTTTCCTCTTGGCTATATCTATGTCGACCACTGCGTTACTTGAGCCCCAAATGTCGCTCAGAATAATTGATACCCACCTTGGTTTGCAAGGTATGGAATATATTTGTGAACTCGGGCACTGCTTGGACTCTTTCTTGTTGCAGTGTGGTCCATTTTGTATACAAGCCATCATAGCTTCCAACAGGGTAGTATTGTTCCTTAATATCATCCTTTAAGGACTCCCAGGTAATCACAATTGTAAATAATGAGGGTTTCTCTATTTCCTTTTGTCACATAATGTTTTCCACCAATATTTGAGATGGGGAACGACTTTGAGGAGTGCAAACGTAATTTTTTCTCTATTCGAAAAGTTATGGACAGAGAAATAACCTTCTAGTAGATTCAACCATTTTTCTATAACATCTACATCTATCTGACCTTCAAATATAGGAATATCAAAATTTATTTGTACCTTGAAGGGGGCAAAGCCTCTTCTTAAGGAAGATCTGTCGCCTCTTAGTAGTCGATGAAGGATTTGTGCAAAATTGTCGATCATCTCATTCCTTTGTTGAATGAGGGCTTCCTCGAGCAACATTTTGAAAGGATTTCATTTCCTCTCGTATTTATTTTATCCCTCCACGAGAGGTTTCTTGGGCATGCAAGAGATTTTTTAATAAAGAGAAACATGCGTGAGATCCAATTTTTTGTACCCTGACCTTGTTGGGGACATGAATTAAGAACGACAAGGAGTAGACCACTTTGATACAACTGATTTGGATTTTATGAGTAGAATGAAATAGATACAAATTATTATTAATAGATTTTTAACACATAATAACAAAGATACAAAAATAATAGTTTATATTCAATAAGGAAATAAGATGAAACTATAAAATGCAGCGGAAAACAAGCTTGTTCGAATGGTGGTGGCTTATCTCTGAGAAGAAATGTGATGACTACGATCATTCACAAGAAGATGAGTACAATGAGGCTCTAAAGGAATTTTTACAATAAGCATGAATTCCAAAACCCTAGACATCCAAAAAACTAACCCTAGGAGATGAAGCTCCAAAAGTCATGTGGGCCCCATTGCGGTAAGCTAGTACATCAACTTCCTGGGGTTGTAACTTTTGCATATGATTTATTTTTTAAGCGCATGATAGCCCGTTGGAAAGATATATCTGAGGACTACACATGTTGTCATCAAAATTGACTCCATCTACATTATAGTTATGGAGATCCCTAAAAACGTTGTTTAGGTCCTCAAAACGGCCCCGGAAGTCAGGGACCCAAAAACTAGGAAAAAACTGCCAAACTCGAAAACTGGAAAAGTGAGCTACTTGGAATAGGTGAGAGTCCACCGAAATCCATATGGATCATTTGGAGCCTCATTTTAATCATTTGTCTTAGATGTATGCGTGTAGCAACCACATCTCTTCTCAGAGATAAGTACCACCATTCGAGCAAGTTCTTTTCAGTTCTGCAGTTTTACAGTTTCAACCTATTTTATTTATTCAATAGAAATTATTATTCATTGGATATTTGTTGTTGTTCTTCGTATCTCTGTTTTATTTTGTTCAGTATGTTAATCATTTTTTTTGGCTCATAAATCCAGATCAGTACTAGATCTACATAGTATAGCCACCTCCTATGAAAGGCAAGAAGCACACCCCATTCTAGAGAAATGGATCCATCTCCTGAAATTAGCATTACTTAAATCGAAACATAAGGAAAAGGAAATGGAAACATAAAAAGGTAAGCATACTACTTCATCTACTTTAGGTCAGGGATAATTTTAAGAATGAAAATTTATATTAAAATGTAGAAACCTGGGCTAATCTTACTATTCCTTAATATGAAAAATGTAAAATGTTTGGTGATACTTTGGTAAAAATATTCAAATTTATAAGTATTTATATAGTTTCTATAGACATTTTGGTGATTTTTAAGGTAAAATAATTTTATTCTATGGAATTTGGGCGAATAGTTTTTAGAAAAAATGGAAATTGGCGAATCATTTTTTGGGAAAAACCATGGAAAATTAGCCCATTTGCAAAATTTATCCCCTAAAATCATATATGCTTTAGGTATCAATAATTACACTGCTAATAAAATCATAAAACCTAAAAAACAAGACAAGAAGAGAGGTCAATCTTCGAATAAATAGTTTCCATAAGAATTAGGAGAACTTCTTGTCAATTTGTGTCGAAATAAGAGTATGGCAGAAAAATTCTCCTCTCAACCCCACCTATATCATTGAAAATAATATCCTGGAATATTAGAGGTCTCAATGAACCAAGTACACATAGAGCCTTGAAGACTCTTCTCACTGAAGAAAAACCCTCAATCTTGATCCTCCAAGAAACCAAATGTTTTCTAAAACTCTTCATAAAATAGACTCCAAATGTTAGAGAGGTTGTATCTTTTTATCTATTGATGCATGTAACTCTATAGATATCGACACGGAAGGTGCCTTCAAAGGTTTGTCACTCCTCTAAAACCCTTCCGAAATAATATTTAAGAACTTCTTCTTCTACAAACACTCACTTTTAGCCACTTTCTAGCTAGTAGGATCATCCCTACTAAGAGTAGTCAGTCATGTCTACACCCTCCCAGAATATCCTAGAAAAAATATCCTTTTTGAACTCCTTACTCAACCTTCATCCCCTAATTTCAGACAACCCATGGATTATGGGAGGTGACTTCAACCTAATTTCCTCTATGTTGGAAAATAAGGGAGGGATGAATCAAGAGGACCAAGATTTTGATCGCTTTAGGGAGACTATAAATTATCTTAGAATGGTATATTGGGAAACAAGAAACAAAATCTATAATTGGAATCTCATCTGGATTGCTTCCTATTCTCTGAATCCCTCCTTCATATGAACCTTTCCCTTGAGACCTTCATCCTCCCCTTCTAGGGTTCATACCACTGGCCAATTTTCATAAACTTAGATATTCAAGCCAACCCCAAAAACCTCCCTTTTCAATTAGAAAATTTCTAGCTGGATAATCCATCCTTTCAAGCCAATTTTTAGAATTGGTGGAAAAAATCGGCAATACCCTCTAGCTCACCAATGTATCAACTCTAACAACTCCTCAAGAACCTAAAGAAAAAACTTAAGAAACATAATATAGAAGAATTCATAGATATATTCTCATCTAAGTGCCAACTAACAGAAGATATGAAGAAACTCCAATAAAGAATGATAATAAATGGTCTCTTTGAAGAGCTTATTCAGGAAGAAACCAAACTGAGAGCCGGAATTTCAATCAAAGAGAAGGAGGAGCAGTTGTGGCATCAAAAATCAAGAGTCCAGTGTCTAAAAGTAGGGGAAAAGAACAATTTATTTTTCATAATTCTATGCTCCAATGATGCCACTCTAATCAAATTAGCTTGATTCGATATGCCTAAGGGAAAAATCTCTACAACTATAGTGACATTGAAATAGAGTTAATCCAATATTATAGTGCCTTGATGAAATAACATCAAGAGAATCGATAGGAAATAATAAAAAAGATAACTTAGCACATGCCTAAGCTTGTAAAAACAAAGAAAAATGAGGCCCTGATGAGGGAAATATCCATCAAAGAGATGAAACAGGAAGTCAAGGAAATTCCCAAAGGTAAATCCCCATGTCCTAATGGTTTTACAATTGACTTTTTTCATGATTGTTGGTCTATGATCAAACATGATGCTCTGATAGCGGTCAAAGACTCTAGAAAATTCTTCAAGATTCTTCCTTCCTTTAACTCTACCTTTCTAACTATGATATCAAAAGAGGCCAAGGTCGAATACCCTAGTAAATTCATGCCTATTTATCTATGCAATGTGATTTACAAAACCATTTCCAAGCTTATTTCCAACCGCCTTAAACCCCTCCTTCCCATCCTCATATCTCAAGTTTTTTGGAATGTCATTAGATTCTTGACAACATTCTTATGTCCCATGAACTTACCCACTCATTAAAGTCCTCCTGCAAGACATGAATTCTCATTAAGATGGATATGGAAAAATATTATGATAGTGTTAGTTGGGACTACATTTACAATACTCTTCTTGCCTTTGGCTTTTCCCAACCTTAGATTAGATGGATAATGTCCATGATTTCCTCTGCGTTTATATCCTTTAATGTCAATGGTTCTTTGTCAGCTAGATTTTCCCCCTCTCGGGGTATTCGACAAGGTGAACCCCTCTCACCTTTTGTCTTCATCTTAATGGAATAATTTCTTGGGAGGACTATCAAAGAAATTGTTGATAAAGGCAACTGGAAAGGACTCAACCTCCATGGGGAAGATAAAAATACAACTCATAATAAATTTGTGGATGATATTATGCTTATGGTGACCCTAACCATAAGAGGATCTCTCCAAATCAAACAAGTTCTAATGGAGTTTTCAGAAGGCTTAGGAATGACAATCAACCAAGGGAAATCCCAACTATTTTTTTTTCAATATGCCTACAACAGTCAAAGTCCACCTAATAGAGAACCTGAGATTCCAATGCAACACCATTCCTTCTTAATATCTAGGTGTTCCCCTGGTAGAAAACTCATTAAAGCAGACCCCCTAGGAAGACCTTCTCTCCAATATGCCTAAGAAACTATACATTTGGTCCTTTCTCTCCCTCAACCTGGAATGCAGATTGATATCAGTCAAGTATGTCATCCAGGAAATGCCTTAACATCCCCTAAATATATCCTCAAATCTATGAGAAACATTCAAATATCCTTTCTTTTGGGGGGACGAAATAGCGAAGCAAATGGGCCCTAGTATCATGGAAATTGGTTTGCAAGCCCAAAATGGCAGGATATTTGGGCCTCCATGACCTAGATCTGGTGGGAAACGTATTAGGAGATAAGATATGGTGGACATGGCTTACCAACCAAAAATCCCAGTGGGATCCCCTCCGGAAATCCAAATATGACAAAGAGGAACAAAAAAACATACTAATCCAATTGCAAAGTTCCCCGAGTGGCTCTAACATCTGGAACTCATCCTGGAAAAATAGATATTTGATCCAACAACATTGCTTTTGGGAGATATCCAAAACGACCAAGAATCTCTTTTCTGGGAGGATACTTGGAAACAATAGTTGAAATGGTGAGACCAAGAAAAACTTGAATGGATAAAGGAAGCAATGTTGCATCAAAATAAATCTACAGTATTCCAATAATGGACGGAGGAGGAGGTTCACCGCCGATGGTTCATATGGCTCCCCAAAGAGAAATGGGTACGAATGCAAGACCAAGAGATCATTGACAATTTCTCGAAGGACCTGTCTAGCAGGAAAATCAAAATCACTTACCAGGAGGATCGCCTTCACTAGGGGTGGTGAACGAAAGTTTCTTTCAAATTTAAAGAGGCTTACTCGATTACAGTAGAGCACCAAAATTTCCCTAAATCCTCAATATGGGAGAGGATTTAGAATAAAAAACTCTAGGCAGAAGTTTCAACTTTTCGGTGGTTGCTAACCCTTAGAAAGACGTTAAATTGGAACAACCTCTATAAAAAAGGTTTCTTTGTACCCTCTATATGCCATCTATGCCACTTTTAGGAGGAATATATAAAACATTTTCTTAACTCATGTCCTTTCATAGAATTATTATGGGATCAAAGTGAATCCCTCTTTCATAGATCCAGTCGTAACCACTAGTCGATCCATACCTCCCTTGACTATTGGATAACCTCTATTTCCCAAAACCCTATAGTAAGTTGACTCTAACAACTCCTCCCATCCTTCTTTCTATGGGAAATACAGAAATAATGCAACAAGAGAATATTTAAGAAAGGGAACCAACCATCGATAGAGGTATGGAGAACAATTATCAGGTAAATCCAAGAAACTGTCTTGACTCACCCTTTGAATGAAGAATATTGGAAAACCAACCAGTATGAGAACAACTTTCTCCAGGCCTTTGGCCTGGGCCACCCCTTAGCTCCTCTCCAGTCGATCCCTTGATCACCCAATATCATCTCTCCTTCAAGTTGGTCGCTTCCTCCTCCTGGGTTTATAAATCTTAACTTTGTTGGGGCCTCCGAAGGAAAACTAGGGATGACAAGATATGGAGGGTTTTTCCGGTGACAATGAAGGAGGGCTTCTCAGAACCTATGAAGAAAAGTTTGGCATGAACAACATAAATGTTGTGGAGATATAAATTCTATAAGAATGGTTAATTATATCTCAAGAGAATGGATTAAATAAGGTGATAGTTGAGGGGGACTTCTATAGTGGGAAAACCCCCCTATGGACTACACTGGGGTTAAATCGTGCTGACAGAGCTAACCGTCTAAAGTCTCCTACTTTTAAAAATTATCCCGACAATACCCCACATTCATACATAAAATAAAAAGTATAAGGATCCAGTAGTCGTACCTTAAACTCCACATCCGATGTTAATCCTTTTGCGTTCGGTTGTTTCTTGACTGCAAGTCTCCTCCCAAGGCTGACCTGCATTCACCAAAATACAAACAAGAAACTACGAACATGCATCTTATATATGAATTGTTGCTACTGAGAGGGGGGTGAATCAATATCAAGTACAATTTAAAAACCTTTTTCAACTTATACTTAAACCATTCAATTATATCCAATGAGAAATGAAAAATAGTATAAGAGTTACACCAATACACCACA
>ML814598.1:25689-42332 GCA_009831015.1 Picea engelmannii
TTGTAGATAATATTACTCAATGTATTCTCTGAAACTCCTCCAATTTTCACTCCTTGAATCCTCCCCAAAAAGAGGTTATAGAAAGAATGGTAGACTTTATTCAATTCTGGTCTGTTCAGAAGACCCAACTTGTATAGCATGCCTCACGCTCAATATTTAACATCCAATTCTAAAGCTAGCACACAAGAAGCCAAAGTCCGTACTTTTTCCAATGGAAGTGGTCCCACTTCATTTGGATTATGTATGAAGAAGTTATGATTGTTTTACCCTGAACACCTGTTTATTGACTAGCTTTAGGACTGGTCACAAACCCTATCTTCCACAGAGTGTATCTCCATAATTATAGAGAATAAAGAGCTGAACATTTTTCTAGAGGTACCTTGATATGTCTTATCAATACCATAGCAATGTCACCATCTGACTCATTCTATAAAAAAAGTTATAGCAAAAATGGTAAGATGACCTAAAAATAACATACCTTAGAACACATCACCAAAAGACTTCATCCTCCCTTGAAATTCGGCCTTCTTTTCTTCTTATTTCCTATGAAATTAGACTTGTATCAAATGAATGTATAATGATGTTTATTTATACTATTTATTTCACTTCCTTTTAACATTAGGGCCGACCTAATACTTTCTTATTTTGTAATTCTTTTCTTTAATTATCTTCAAGGCCTACATGTACTTCCTTCTTCAATTCACTTTGTCATCTTCAAAAATTCATTTCTCCTCAACCATGAGGATCCATGTGACATGCCACATACCACTGGAAACAACATGATGTATACTATCCATCCATGGGTTTTTTATCTGCATGTGCATTTTCCTTCGTGTCCAAATACCTTCATCAATCTTGTGGTCCAAAACCGATGACTAGGGTTGACATCAATGACAACAACTAATATTCCAACATGAATTAGTGGGTTATATGTCATAAAAAAATCTAAATCAAACATAAATATTGAACACATCATATGGAGGGATGAAAAAAGCATTTATTTTTATTAATCTCACAAATTCACTTACAAAATGAGATCGACAACTACTCCTCGAACCTGGTCCTGGGCTCCTCTTCACCAAGATCCAACTTCTTCCACGTATCCTTATTCTCTCACACTTCTCTCTAGAGAATGGCATAGTCTTATGAATAAGGAAAAAGGAAAGAATAGGGAATTCTAGCTCAAAACTCACAATGTGGCTGCAAAATCTTGGGGTAAGGGGGAAAAGTGATATGGGCAGAGTTTCACTGTAGCTATGTTTTTCCTTGGAATGAGACCCCAAAACCTCCATTTATATGACAAAATGATGGTTATTCAGTTGGGTGACGGGCTATAGGCAGTGTATTAGTTGGGAAACTACCCAATAACCCGTAATCTCAATGAATCCCTTGCAACTTTTTATTTTTTGCAACTTTTGTGGGTCTACGCAAGATGTAATGGTGTAGCTAGCGTACGTACATGGGAAGTAGTGGTGCAGGGTGCGTACATCTTCAAAAATTGTGTTTTTAAGAAGAGTTGTTCAGTGTTGGCTTGGGAAAAATATTAAGTAAGATGGCCCGATGCCAGGTATGCATGTATAGTGAAATTTAGGGTTATAACAGATGAACCCTAATGTGTGACGTTAGAAGAGGATCTGATGGCTCAAATACATTACAAATATTCACCAACGTACGAAGCGAGTGAGCCCAGGACCAAAGTTCTAGAGGTGCCATGTTCAAAATAACAATTGTCTCACTGAGGCAGACATACCCATGCTCATCATGAAATAAATCATGGCTGCCAATCAAATACACTACTGATACATGTCATATAACTATATAAATTGTAGCCAAGAGAAATACACAGTGGATCTACATCTCAAAATCAAAGATATACTTGTATAGTATCCATATTTAAGAAGCCAATGATGCTTGATGGCTGAAGATGAGGCCTTCAAAGCTCGAGAAAGAACTTCAAGATCTTCAAAAATTGGGTAGGAGTGTAGTGTGAGTGTATGAATTCAATACCCAGAGGTCTTCGACGACTCTTCGAGGAACAAACAAGAGGATCTCGGTGATAATGAAGAGAACTTCATTAATTTCGAACAAGGACTTGATTGGACTTTCGGGATGGCCAGGAATGAGGGAAAGAGACAAAATTCATAGAGGCCGACTCAAGTTGGGTAAAAATTTCCTTGGACAATAGCACAATTGATGATTAGACTAAGGAAGAAAGACATTGACATAAGTTCATGATGCAGAAGGAAACACAAACTCTCCATAGGTTTGGAAGGATAACCAAATGGAGTAGGACACAACTCTATGTTACGAGAACAACTTCCTAAGGTCATATTAAATCCCAAAGCTTGACGAACAAACAGAAGGATGTGATTTGTCCAAGGGAGACTCATTGTGCTTCCATAAAAAGAAAATACTTTTCCCTTCCTATTTTTGGGGTATATTTGATTTTTTTTTCTTTTTCAATGTTTTGGAGATCTTGAAAAGGAATAAAAGAATGCTACGTTACAAAGGAGGAACGAGTGTCACAAGCATACTAGTTCCTAGTGCAAGGAACACACTAATTCTCATAGCAAGGAGACATGTGCAGGGAAAGGGCACTCGGGAAAATTCCTCCATGGATCAAGGTGTCAAGATGCAAAGGCTTGCGTATAAGGCATGCTTCAAAGGTTCAGTTGAGAGCAACATGGAGCTAGGATCTACCTAGGGAATCCATATGAAGGTAGGCTCTACCACTAAATTATGACACTTCTATAGTAGTAATGATGGTTCCATGTCACAATTCGGTGGGATCGATCCTATGGAAAAGAGAGAAAGACAACGAGGTGCAAAAAGTGGAGGTGGAATCCTAACTCAGATGCACAAAGTTGGAAAAAATGACTTTTTACCAAAAGACCTTAAAAGTGCCCCATCTCTCAAAAGTTTTTCCCAAACCCAAAGTAAAGTGTATTGTAACATCCAATGAGAAAGTCAAGAACCATGTTAAGTGATTTTCAATCCAGAAAAAATGACAAAAGGGGTCAAAAAATGACAAAAAGGGACAAAAAAGTCTATAAATAGAAGCTGGCAGCTCATTATCACCATTGCAAATTGATAATTAACCAAAAGCCAAAAACAACCCTTTGTTAAAGAAGTTGATTCTGGGAGCTTCAGTGGATGAAATGAACTTCCACTTGGACCAAGTAAGTACAAACTAGCTCCTCTTGCATTTCCATACTTTCCTTTTACATTAGTTTCAGTTTTTTGGGGGGCATGCACCTTTAAAAAAGGTCAGCCCTACATGCACACGGGTTGGCCTAGGACATCCTGCATATTCACACGGGAAGAAAACAAATTGCACGCATGCATACACGACTGTGTCTAATACAGCTCGTGTACACCCTCAAAAATATGGAAACAAATTAAAAATGCAATCATTAAATCTCCTTTGAACTTGTCATTTTGTAGGATGTACGTCCATTGGAGAGAGAGGGAGCATGAGGACATTGATCTACTAGTCGATGAGGACCCTGCAACTATGTCCGCATTGAGACAATGTGGTTTGTGGAATTTTCTTCGGTGTCCATTCATGAGGGCACAACACAAGATGTTGAATACCTTGGTAGACCATTGGCATCCTGACGTTGAGGGGTTTATGCTCGAGAGGCTGTCGTTGACTCCAAGGACTGAAGACATTTACTTTCTGAATAGCCTCTCAAGGAGGAGTGAACCAGTCAACTTGTGTGCTTTTCCCTCCACACCTGTCAACATTACAGAGTTGATTGGACTCCATGGCGAGGCTGGAACTGCGAAATTAGGTTCTTAGGTGCCAATTAATAGGATTACCAACCTATCACTCAAAGTGATAGTTTTACTCATTGGGCGGATCACTGGATCTGCAGCTTTACATTAGGCATCCCGGGTGCACATGCATTGTGCAGAGCAGTTCTTGAATGCATGAATATTTGATTGGAGCATGACCATGCTAGACTGCATGAAGAGACAACTCATCGAGTGTCATGGGAGGGACAACAAAACATTTGGATTTGGGACCATTTTTTCCTCATTCTTCTTCTTTGAGAGTCCCCAGTCTTAGTACATGAGAGACAGTGTGAGGGCATGTGGCCTCCCTCCCAGCAGTGTGTATATGGGCAGCGTTGCTTCCGTGACAGGGGGGTGGGGGAGGACCATAGAGGCCTTCAACGATGGATTTTTTGACTGGTGGTCATGGCAGATTTCGACGATAAAGAACTACCCCTACGCTAGGATCAACTTTTCAGAGACCCGGACATGCCCATACCTCCTAGAGAAGAGTGAGGAGAGATAGGTACGTTCATTTTTTTATGTTATTTAATTTTAATTTATTTTTATATATATCATTTTTTATGGGAATCAAATTATCTAACAACTATGTATCTGTTTATGTACATATGTGGGGCCAGTGCATGCAGCATAATTCTCGAGGACTAGGCGACATCCTTGACTAGAGGGAGTACCATCCATAGCCGTCGGACCAACAACAGTAGCAGGGGGACCTCCAACTGAAGAGGCTGAGAGAGTTTTGAGATGGGTAGAGCGAAACCTCACCACGCTCACTGACACAGTCCCTATGGTAGATATCGAGGAGCTCCCACCATCGATGCAACCCCATGTAGTTGGGGTTCCACAGACTGGGTCCAACTCTTTTGGCATTTGGAAAATGTCGTGGTTCACTATGGCAGGGTCAATAGGCCCTACCCTTAGCTTAGGATGGACCACTTATGTGTCGGGGACACTTTTTGTATATTTTGTAGGGCATAAGCCCCGTGATGTGTATTGGATATGTATTTTTGAGGCGCTTGCGCCCACTTATGTACTCTGATACTTTTGATATATATATATATATATATATATATGCGTATTTACATCTTTTTTGTCTTATGGGTTACATTTATTTACAAATGTATTTATATGTGTATGTGTTTTTTTTTTCTTACATGTGTGAAATATGCCAATCTAATACTTGATTAGCTAGAGTATATGTCATTTGATTCAATCTCCTAGGAACATGGATATACGTAATGTAACAAAAAATGTTCTAAGAGACGTACCCTAAGAAATCGTCGATGTAGAGTAGGATTATAAACGTGATAAACCCCATTTAATTGGGACACAACCAATTGTTCATCTAAGTAGACCCTGAGGTAAGAGATACCATGCGACAAGGCATCACAAAGTAACTTTATTAGTTTAGTATATTCGGCGACATTGTTTGTGGTGTCACCTAAACACATACCTCCAGAATATAGAAATTGGCCTTGATGTGTGAAGATCACCCAAGTTGTGGAAGCAAGCCTCTGAGTGTGTCGGTTAGCACCATCCGCGAACCTAAAAAAACACCTTTGATTCACTTGACATCTTCCACGGTGAAAAATATGACATCAAAATGACACGTCCATAAAACAAAAAGGACAAAACAAAATTGTATAAGAACTATACATATATATAGGAAGTCACCCAAGGCGACCCACCTACGAGTAATACTTCTTGAGATAGAGCCCATTTCTAGGCTCCGCTAAAGTGTTCCCTTCAAAATCAACCAGACGATAAGTGCCCTTCTTTATTACCTCCTTCACGATGAATGGTCTGAACCACATGGGTTTGAACTTTACTGCCCCCAGGGGATCCTTATCTTGGTCATGGACCAGGACAAGGCCGCCTTCAGAGAAAATTGGAGGACGAACAGACTGATCATACTGACACTTGACTCTTTTCTTGTGAGCCTCGTTAGCTAAGGATGCATCACGTCATTTATCATCGAGTTTCTCTAGATATAATAAGCGTTCCTAAAGTGGTGAAGTGTCTAGAAATAACTATACTGCCAACTTAAGAGATGGGATTTGGCGTTCTATAGGAAAGACTTCTTTCAACCCGTAAACGAGTTGAAAAGGTGAGAAACTGATGGCTGTATTTACAAACGTTTAGTAGGACCACAATGCCGAGTATAACATCAAATGCCAATTTGACTTGGACGAATTTATCATTCATTGTAGAATGGTCTTGAGAGACTTATTCACAGCTTCTACCTGACCATTCTCTTGTGGGTAATAAGGTGATGAGTGTTCTTTCCTCAACCCTAGATTTGACGTTAACTTAGACATCATTTTGTTCTAAAAGTGACTAGAATGGTTAGTGACAACCTCCTTCGGGACGCCGAACCTTGCTATTATCTGATTAAATGAGAAGAGAGTTGATGTCTCTCCATCCTCTTTGAATGTTGGCATAGCTTCGACCCACTTTGTAAAGTAGTCTATTGCTACAATGATATAACAGTTCCCCCTGGTTGAAGGGGCTTGGTATGTGGTTAATCAATCCCCCACTTAGTGAAGGGGCCAACTATAATGGCAGGAAACATAGGAGCGGGGTGTTCCCTCATCTTCCAAGAGAAGATCTTACACAGGTGGCACTTCTTGACTGATTCAAAAAAATCTTTGATTAACGTCGGTCAATAGTAACCGGCTCATAGAATATTTTGGGTTGTTTCCAACCCAGAAAAATGACCACCACATGCTCTAGTGTGGCAGTCGTTAAGCACGAGTTTTGGTTCTTCATGAGTGAGGCACCAACAAAGGATGCAATCTACACCTCGATGATAAAAAGTGTCCTCAAGTATGAGATAGTTTTTTTCCTGATGGCGTATATGTTGGCGCTCATCACGAGAAGCAGAGACGGGGCACTTCAAAGTCTAGAGATAGACTAGTATATCTCCATACCAGGGGTCCGAATATGAAATCAAAAAAGATCTCCTTTAATCGGTGATTCTTCGGGTGTAACATCACTTGACTCGACTGGAAGTTCTGAGATAAGTTTCGCAAAGACCATCGACCTTTAGATTTTGCAGAAATAAAATCTAAGTCAAATTCCTGGAGGATAAAAATCCATCTACTGATCTTTCCACTGATTAGACATCGTGTCAACACATATTGGAATGGATTCCCAACGATAATGATGGTGGTCTTATGAAACAGGATATAGTGACGAAACCACTGGATAGCATGTATTGTTGCTAACGCAAGTTTCTCAACATGGGAGTAGTTGAGTTCTGGTCCAACCAGGCCTCAGCTCAGGTAATAAATGATATGTTCTTCAAGTAGATCATCCTCTTGAACCAAGACTATACTGATGGTCGACTCTATCGCAACCAAATACAACAAGAAATATTTATTATAATTGGGTTGTTGAAGTAGAGGGGCAGACGTGAGGGCACAGTTCAATGCTTCGAAAGAGCGCTGAGCAGCTTCATCCCAAAGGAAAGGGACACCCTTCTTGAGTAAACGCATAAACCCTTTAGTGATCTCGGCATAGTTTGCAATAAAACACTGAAGAAAATTTCCTTTTCCCTGTAAACTCATAAGCTGAGGGACTATGCATGGGGGAGGAAATTAAACTATCACCTCAACCTTTAGAGGATCGACCATGATCCCTATTGTCGAAACTTTAAAACCTAAAACACGACCCGACATCACACAAAAACTGCATTTTTTTGGATTCAAGCGAATCTAATAGTAGCGACATTGCTCAAAGATAAGTCAAAGGTGTGTGGGATGATCAGCTCTCTTTCGAGATCATGACGCTAAATAATCGACATAAGCCTCGACTAAGTGTTTGAGATCAAGGAAATCAAAATACATGGCCCACTGAAAGGTGGCTCCAGCATTTTTGAGGCCAAAAGGCATCTTCCGATAAGAAAATTTACCCCATGGACAGATCAAAGTTTTTTTATGCTGGTCCTTGGGCTTAATCTGTATCTGATTGTATCCCGGAAATCCATCCATGAAAGAGAAGACCTCACAACCTATGCTTTCATCGAAAATATGGTCAATGAATGGTGTGGGGAAATTATATTTTGGACAGGCCTTGTTCAAATCATGGAAGTCCGTACATAAGCGAATCGTTCCCTGCTTTTTGTTGACTGGAACGAGATTTGACACCGATTGAGTCAATTGAACGGGGTAGATGAAACAAGCTCTGAGTAGTTTCTCTACATCAGCCTTGATAGAGTCTTCTTTCTGAGGATTAATCAAATGAAGCTTATGCCAGACTGTCTTGGTGTAAGGGTAAGTTGTTATTTCATGTTCGATGATTCTTGGATCGATGCCTGGCATTTCCTCGTAAGACCAGGCAAAAATGTCACAAAATTCTTTAAATAAATCTGTATAGATTTGAATATCCTTGGGGGAGAAGTCCGCTCTGACGAAGACATTCTCCATGACGCCAGGGGTTCTGGAGATGTTGATAGATATCATTTTAGCGATTGTTTCCATATTACCCTCGGCATAAACTGCGTGCGTAGCTAGAGGATTAATAGGACAAGACCTATCTCCAGTTATAGTCAACACGAATTCACCTACCTCAATTTTTCCTAACTCCGGGAGAAAATATGATCTATGATGGAGATCATCCCAGGATTTTTATGGACTAGTCAATGCCTCTATAATCGCCTCGTCAGAGGGCAAGACCAAGTCTAAGGAATCAATAGTGGTGATTGAACCTTGAGCCCAGGTAGGCTTGAAAATTGGATCTAACTCCTGTTCGGGAGTCAGATCAGGGTCAGCGAAAGATTGCTGGACTATAGAGTACACAACCTCTGTCGCAGACAAAGGCATGGCAATGTCATGATGCCCTATCCCTTCCATCATGGTCGATGGGGAATGAATATTCCACGGATCATTAAGTAAGTCGTGCAAAATGAAGACACTTGAAATATTTCAGCCTTAGGTTGGTTGGGGATAGCCGATATCATCTTGACATGGCCAGAGGGAGGAAGGTAATCAAAAGTACCCATGAGAGGTGGGAACAAACCAACCCCCACGTTGATGACACCGGGTTGTGGATTATCAATCATCAAGACCGTGGATGCCCCTAATGAAGGGTCAGGCCTGGAGAAGGACAATTGATCAATGGTCATGATTCGACCCTCATGTGGAAACAACAAGACCCAAAAAAATGTAGCAACCACTGCATGCCGGGCATATGTCCAACTCCTTCCTAACAAGAGGTTGTTTTCGAGAGGCGCATCAACCACTTCAACTTTGACTCACACAGAATTCCCTCCTAACTGCATGGGGAAAGAAGGGATGATTCCATGTGGTCTGAAAGAATGATCGTGGAAATCCATAAGAAGAGTAGGTGAAGGAGACAAAATAGGTTGGCCAGTGGCCTTCCAAAATTCCAACGACATCACGCATGTCGAGGCACCCTCATCAACCACCGTACGGAAAATATTCCAGGTGAATGTTTTCGTGGTGTAAGCCACTACTATATGAAATGCGATGTGATATGGGTGACGAGGTTTCAAGTCAGTTGTATCAAGAATGATAGTTCTCAGATTACATGTCTCAGCGGATCCTAAGGCAGCTAGCAAAGCCTTTCTTTGTGAAGGGAATCTCTGGAGGAACTCCAAAGAAGACATCATGCAAGGGGTTTGTGACAAATCCTCCACCACAGAGTAGTTATGGGAGGCCCTCGCGTTTGGATTATGCGAAGCCTTCTTGAACGTCCCTTTTGGGATGTGTGTCATTGTTTCATCCATCATTCTCTCGATCTGGAGAAGAACATATGAGTTTTTGACTTCTTTACACTTTTCAACAGTACTTGGCATTCTATAATCATGTACCGTAGTAGCTATGTGAGCTTCACCTTTCAACATATAAAAATTCAAGGTCGAGGGATTACTAGACAATGAAAGGGGTCCCTGACTGCCCCCATCCACACTTGTAAAGGCGTGAGTTAAATTTTTCCCATGTGGAAATGGGTTTGTTAACACAACAAGCTCTTGTTGTGCCAATAACTTTTGGGCCTCTGCGAGACGAGGGCATAAATGAGTCGAGTTGTCTTCTTTGCAAAGGTTACATGAATAATTCGACTTCTTTCTCTTTGTGTTGCCCCCACCAGCATTATTGGTGGGTTTATTATCCCCCTTACTCTTCTTTCGTTGTTTCTTCTTCTCGTCGGCCTTCTAGTTGGCCTTCAGGTTGGTCGATTGCACACTGTGTACATCCGACATCTAAGTAGTGGGAGGAGATGAACTAGAGGTTTGGCTGGCCGCTCTCTGCTGTATCGAAAATTGCTGCAATTGATTTAAAAACTGATCAGCAGGCTTCGCTTGTGCTGAACCGAAAATGCCATCGGCATGTGGTCTAGACTTTTGTCTAGTCTTGTCAAGTATAGACCTTTGTGCATCGGAAACAATTTCGTAAATTAAACTAGACTGAGAGTAAATCATCTCTAGCTGTTGAGATCTCATTATCACTTCTTCTTCTTAAAAGACCCTTGACGTTGCTACGTATTTGGATAGTTGAGGGACCAAAGACTTGATGAACCAATCCAGCAAGAAAGCTGGTGGGATTGGTACCTTTATCAAACTCTTTCGGCATCTCCATTCACGGATGTGATCATATATATGGTCTACCTTTGTCTTCTTAAAGTTGGCCAACAATTCAGTGTCACCATTGTATCTCACAGGTAGTTGAAAATGGTTTAAGAAAACCATTGGCAATTCTCCAAAAGTAGAGTATCTTGAGCGGTCGACCTTAATGTACCATTTCGTGGCACTCACGATTAGAGTGCATTGAAACAGACACAACTATATAGAGTCATCTTTTAATGAGTTGGATGAGCACCATAGGTGAAAGGTAGTCACATGATCACCTGGATCTTCATTAGGTTTGCCTTCGAACTTTGGAATTTCCGAGGGTAACTTGTTCGACAAAGGAGGCCAATGTGGATCATGATAGATTGGGTCATTTAATAATATTGACAAGTGTTCCAGGTGTAAAGTTGCCAGAAACAATATCTTAGGTTGTTGAATATGTACATGAGGATAGGGGTCTGGGTTTTGTATGGCACCAAGTTGATAGGAAAAGTTAGGTTGTTGTCTTGGGTTCTAGTAAAAATCATGGCCTAGGCTAGCATTCAGATACTTCACTTTTTGAGACGTCATCGACTGACTCCCGTAATAGGACGTTGAGGGCTAGGAAGGGATTTCTCCTGACATTGTGTTCCAAAGGTTCTGGAAAGTTTTTCCCCCTGTCGATCCCATGGGCATAGGTGTTGAGCCTTGCCCAAGGTTCCATTGACCATAGAATGGGTTGCTCCCAGTCAACATCCCTGATGAGGGAACTGATCCCTGCCACGAATTCCAAGGTCCTTGAGAAGTGTGTGCCCCCTGTGCAGGAATAGTACCCTGCGTAGGATTTTGTGATCTAAAACTAGGGTTGCCTCTGGCCGAGATAGAAGCTGACAAGAATGTGTTGTTACCAAATGCATCGATACCAAATGCGTTGAACAAAGAGAACAACAAAGAACCCACCGATGTGGTACTGGAAGAAGATCCTTGACTACCTTCTCTGAACGAGTTGTATTTCATGTTCGGCCAGGCAGGTTGCTGAGAAGCACCGCTGAGCGATGGGGACAACGGAGGTATATGACCTCCCCCATAAGGGAAATCATTATAGGGGGTTGAGGTGCCCCCCATGGACCCTTGCAAAGGAGCATTTGAGCTCCCTGCCCCCCAAACCCATGGTCTATAGGGTGGAGTAGGTGAGGACCGAGTTCATATCAAAACCATGCATCCCTTATGAAAACGAAGGGCCTGTCGCACTCTATGTGGAAGATGGAGTGATCACCGCCATAGATGCAATCAGACCATTGTCTGAGGTAGAGGTGGTTGAGACCATAGTGGCTTGTACATGCGAAGGTGATTTAGGAGGAAGAATGCCCCCAATAGTGGCAGTCATAGAGGGAGTATGAGGACTCCCTCATGAAGTAGAAACATTTTCTTCCATCGCTGCTTGCAGGACTATCTAATGCTCATGATGCGTTACCCTTGGAGGGGAAAGATGTATCAAAAGTGGCATTGACAAGTCAGTGATCGGAGGGTTGTACGAATTGAGAGCTTTCGCTCCAAGGTCAGAAATAGTCGGTTCCTCTGGATATGAGTATTCTACTTTCAGAGTTGGCTCAGGTATAGTTTCCTTTGTCTCAGTCACCTCAAATGACCCTTTTTGGTCAAGCCTTCGCCTTCGTGGTGGCAGTGGTGGCTCCAAGTTAACCAACAACAGACCCAAAATCCTTCACAACCGACCGAGCTCTTGATATTCCACTATGAGAGACTCAATGACACACTAAGTCTTTTCTAACACTGAAGACCAAGGCACACATTAGAAAAGTTCCTATGAGATATAGCAAGCAAACCACTATAACTAGTTGGAAGAATGGTTACACCAACCAACACTAGAGAAACTTATCGGTGCAAGTGCAACTTGAACACAGAAGCACCCTCTGGGTATAATCTGCAAAGCATGGCTTGATGTCTATCCTAGGTACCGTAGTATACCCCCGCAGTCACCTGTGTAATTCCCTAAAAAAAATGAAACTAGGTTTCCAGCTTGTGCACAATTACCATTTGCGTATAGTAGACAGTCGAGTGGACCACAATGAGCAGGGTATCGAGCTTGAATCCTATCGAGGGTATCGAAAGCAAGTGTTCCAGAAGATGACTAAGGACCTCAAATGGATTTGAGACCCATGAAGATCCGTGGCAAATGCGATCAACGCAATCCCAAGATAAGTCCTCTATATGTGTTCCCCACTATGCTTGGTCCAGATTTGGAGGGGTTATCTCTGCTACCTTTCCGCACACTACCTCGTGTTTAACCCCTGTTTTAGAGGGGGGTCCCAGATAATTTCCATGTTACTGGAATTCTACAGTCGCTAGTATAGACTTGTATGTTTGTATTCTAGCCTTGAAGAGTTTCATCTCCAACCTAAATCAAGGCTCTAGCCTAGTCTAGCTAATGGACCCTACAAACATAAATTTTGATTAATTTTAATTAATCGTTAATTCTAAGTGGTTTATCTTAATTCAAAGGAATGAAAATGAAACTTGTGGTGTTTGTAAAGAGAGAAAAGAGAAGAACAAATCTTGGAAACAAAATTACTTCTTTTTCAAAAAATTTGCAAATTGAAAACTCTTTAACCAACTTTTCTAACTAACTTCCTTTCCAAGATATTTTAAAAGAAAAACCTAAAACTTAATTTCGCTCGAGTACGAGCTACTTAAAGTGTTATGTTTTCGCCCCCGAGGGGGCAGCTCAATTGGCAAGTGCCGTGAAAATGAAGTTCCATGAGGTTTCGAGTTCAATTCACCCCGACTTACCTTGTGTGCCGCGTAAGGGGCATCGTGGGCACACCTAGAGGTTATAGTGGTAGCGGTTGGATAACACGGCCACGTGTAATGCGAGCACGTGCCCAACTAGTTGCTGATTCCTCCAGACACACACACAAAAAAAAAAGTGCTAAGTTTTCAGTAAAAAACTTAAGAAAGCACTCTTCTTCCTGATAAATAAAGACAACTAACCTAACTACTTAGCTAAACAACAAAATGAAGTCTATTTTATTTATTTTATGCTTCAAAATAAGAAACTTGAAAATGAATTCTTTTATTTTTTTCTAAGGCAAGTAAAAAGGAAAAGTGCAGACAAGGAAAGACCAAAGAAACTGACTTCTAGCCTACTGCGGATCACAGGGAGTCATCGAAGGAACCACAAAGGCTAAAACATAAAATACTCACAGACTCATACAAAACCCTTTCAACGAAAAAACACAACCAATATTGAAAGTTAAAGGAACTAACGTCAAACCTAGACTTAAAGACTGTAACTACAGAGACCAATACTAAATCAAGAAACCCTTGAGAAGTCGAACTTCAATCAGGGAAGAGGTTGACTGCCTCTTCTTAAGAAAAAGGCTTCCTGACATAGGCACACTACTAACACTCAAGAAACCTGCATATGTACATGGGTTTTCCAAAGGTAGGGCGCGTATGTATGCGTGCAGACCCACTGTAGGCCATGTACGCCTCTGTAACTTCTCAAAAAAGAAAACTAACAGTCAAGTTGACCAGGCAAGGAGTACTATTATGGAAGACCAGAATCCCTTGAAGACTCAACAACTTACAGAGAACTCAAAGAGGTAATTAAGCCAATTAAAACACCCAAAAAAATCCCCTAAAAACCCTAGAGGCTCCCCAATACGCTCACCAATTCTGATATAGTGGGAAAACCCCCCTATGGACTACACTGGGGTTCAATTGTGCAGGCAGAGCTAATCGTCTAAAGTCTCCTACTTTTAACAATTATCCCAAAAATAGCCCACATTCATACATAAAATACAAAGTATAAGGATTCGATAGTCTTACCTTAAAATCTGCATCTGATGTCGATCCTTTTGCATTTGGTAGTTTCTTGAATGTAAGTCTCCTCCCAAGGCTGACTTGCATTCACCAAAAGAAAAACAAGAAACTATGAAAATTCATCTTATATATTAATTAGTGGGTTAGATGTCATAACAAAATGTAAATCAAACATAAAGATTGAACACATCATATGGGGGGACAGAAAAAGTACTTATTTATATTAATCTCACAAAATCACTTACAAAATGAGATTGGTGACTTCTCTTCGAACCTGGTCCTGGGCTCCTCTTCACCAAGCTCCAACTACTTCCACGTATCCTTCTTCTCTTGCACTTCTCTCTAGAGAATGGGCATAGGCTTATGAATAAGGGAAAAGACAATAATAGGGAATTTTGGCTCAAAACTTACAATGTGGCTGCAAATTCTTGGGGCAAGGGGGGAAAGTGAAATGGGCAGAGTTTCATGGTAGATACATTTTTCTTTGGAATGAGACCACAAAACCTCCTTTTATATGACAAAACAATGGTTATTCGGTTGGGTGATGGGCTATAGGCAATGGATTGGTTGGGAAACTACCCAATAACACATAATCTCAACGAATCCCTTGCAACCTTTTATTTTTTGCAACTTTTGTGGGTATACGTGGGTTGTAATGGTGCAACTAGCATATGTACACGGACAATAGTGGTGTAGGGCGCGTACATCTTCAAAAATTTTGTTTTTAAGAAGAGTTGTTCAGTGTTGCCTTGACAAAAATAGTAAGTAAGATCGCCTGATGCCAAGTATGAATGTATAGTGCAATTTAGGGTTATAATAGGGACTCCCTCCTGATTGTCAACATGATCAAGAGAATTCATCAAGGTTTCCCGATATCCAAAATATATAATAGCTGATGCCTTGAATACTCGATTGAATGAGTAGGTAATATAATGTAAAATATCCCTGTCATTATTCCAATCCATGTGAAACATGAGGCTAAAAAATTAGTTGATTGGATAGAAAATGAAGGGATCTAATTAGCTAGGGACAAGTGAGATGAGCCTCGAGATCCCACTAAAATGGATAGGCTGATGGAAAATTATGTAGAAATATCTATGAGGGACTGGCTATCCTCGTATGGGATGTTTGGCATGAGAATCAAGGGGTGCACAAACCCCGAGGATGAATTGATAACTAGAGTAGGGGGAGTTAATGCAGTGATGAGTTGAGGTCGAGAATGTTTGCATAGAGGGTACGATCATCGGAGTGGAGGGAAAAGAATCTAGGCTCAAGTAAATTCGCATGAATGTCTAGGTGCGTTCATATGGCACAACATCGAGTCTGTATGAGGAGACATGGTGCCAACCCTCCCTTCGTAACAATTAAGTTTAATGCCATTAAATGTCGACATGAGATAAGCTTCCATGAGAGGCATTATACCAGGATCCATGGAAAAGTGGACACGAATCCAATGGAATGTGAATCTCTGTCGTTTGAGAAATAACCAACAACATTGTCAATGATTTCATAATAGATATTTGGGTCAAGTGGAGGAACTGCGGGTGTCCTATACTGGTGGGTCGGGTGAATCTCATCCCTAGTATGCAAGTATTAGTCTGTGATTTCACATAGGAGCCTCGAAAATGATGGACCCATGTAAAGGGTACTTGAGGGGATATCGTCGAGGAGGAATATCATCATTTGGTCCTTCATCATGGAAACATCGAAATGACCCACCTATTTCAAGGTTCCAGTGTGAAGCGCACAATGAAACAACTACCTTTCTGGATTCCACTCATCCTTGCTTCCAAGAACACTGGGACGATGTAGAGGAAACAATCCACCTAGAATGAATGATGACTACAAACTAGGAGCTAGAAAATGCGACAATTCACTAGATTTTGAACATAGGGATGACTCGAGATAGAGAGACAAAATATTGGAATATGGTGGATATTTGCTGGCACATCAATACCCTCCTAGGCTAGATGCTCCAGACCCATAAGGAAGTGAAAAATACAATTCAATTATAGCTAGAGGGCCTCCACTCGATGCTTCGTGAACCTCTCACCCATATTCCATCAAAAAATATAACAATGATAGGCTCAAACCCAAAAAACATTTCTCATTTGGCTTCGGAGTAGACCTAGGACCCATTTGTGATATCTCTAGCTCCATGACAAGTAGGTTTCTTTTTAAGTTTTGGAATGAATTTCCTTACAAGATCAAATCTTGGAACTCGCTCCAATTTCCATTTAGGATATTTTAATGGTTGTCTAGATTCCAAAGCTATGCTTAGGACTATGTTTAAGAATATTATTCAACATCTCTGTACTGAGGAATCATGATTTATATCTTTGTTGGTGTTCTGGTTTCCCTAGTGGTAGGAAAACAATGAAGAAGTTTTGTGTGTATGACATTTTGAAAAAATAATAGAAATTTCATCTGTGCG